>JAUCMX010000017.1:13835881-13838381 GCA_033459395.1 Hemibagrus guttatus | reverse complement strand
CAAACTCTGACTCAAACTGACAAACAAAGCATGAGGAAAGTTATTTCTGTTAGCAGTAGTAAGCCCCACCCAATCACACACTCTCAGAGTGTTAAAACCCTGGCCCCAACTACATCTGCCTCTTCACGCACAACTACACCAGTGCACACGAACCCCACTCCCAAGGCATCCTTCATTCAGAAATCAATGGCAAAGAAACCAATGATTCACCAGAAATCTGCACCCAAAGAGAAAATATGTAGATTTACATATCTACCAACTCAGGAAAGTCATACCAATACCAGCAAAACCCTGCCCCACTTTGCTTGCAGTACCGTGAGCTTCACCACTCGCAGTTCTGTCACCACCAGTAACGGCCCTCTCAGCCAGAAGGATGTGTCCACTGCTCAAAAAGATTCTCTACAGAATCACACAGCGCCTCGCAGGGCGAGCCAACTGAGCACACCCAGTAGATCAGCTAGTAAAGATGTAAAACATGTAAAGGTCAAACCTGTACGTCCGGCCTGGAGGTAGACAACTTTAAAAGTTGATTCATTTGAATTAAAAACTAAATTCTGAAAACCTTAATAAAATAAACTGAACTAAATTCAGTAAAGATGTGTTTTGTGTGTGTGTGTGTGTGTGGTATTCAACAGTTCAATTCAAGTTTTGACTTGTTTCTTTTAGTGAGATGAAGAAAATTCAGATATATTTTGATGTTTGAATATATTCATCATATTAAGCTGAAGCTGGAGATATTCATTCACACACAGAGACAATTCGTTCGTCAGAAATCATCCAACACTAGTCATGGGGGTTCAGTACTGCTTTAACATCCAGTCTCACTGAACACATCAAATGATTGTATGGTTCCTGTTGCAGGAGTCTTACAGAGATGAAGCTGAAAATTAGGAGTGTCTTGGACAACATAGGATAATGCCTTCTCTGATTTAATTGAAACATAAGTCATATACACAATTAAATGCAATGATGATAGGATGAGCATAAAGGATAGAACTACATTTTAACATGAATCTTTAAATCATTAACATAATCACCAGTGGAACTGATTCTTAAAGTAAATAATCATTTCTAATATTTAAAGCATGAACTTGTGCCTCCTTGTGGTCACTGGTGGGATTGTGCAGTTTATAAGAAGTTTATTAGCTCTTAGTCTCTTAGCTAATTCCCATTCAAAGTGAATGACTGTGTTGTGTTAGGGTTAGGGTTATCACACTGTGTATGCATGTGATTTGCAAACAAAACGGTAATTTCGAGAGCAGTGGTCATCGTTATATCGTCCATCTCTGTGGAAATGAGCACAGTCTTCTCCTCCACCCAGACCATGTAAATGCCAGTCGTCAGGCTGACCAGGCATCCATTCACTATGTACAGACACAGACAAACACACACACACACGCATAGTGAGTCTCTTAGATTAACTTTGAGAGCCATCTCACATATAAAGAGTTTCCCTTAAATAACAAAGACTCACAAAATGATTCCTGAATTTGGATCAGTAACACACTTCTATTGAATCATATCAGAATTCCCATAATTAACACACAAATACACACTCACCTGCGGTCCATCTGGTACGGTGTTCCATCTAGCCACTCCCACTCTCCTGTTCTCTCATCACTCAGACCAAGCCAGTAATAAAAAGGCATGGTGTTCTTTATCACAAACTCCTACACACACACACACACACACACACACACACACACTCCGAGCTTACTTAATAAGATATAGTTTATAAGCATACAGTAGTGAAGTAATAACACCTCACAGTCGCATTGTGAAGTGTGTTTTTATTTATTAATTTTGCATTATTATTTTTTGCTTATTGTGATTGTTGTTATTATGTCTCCTTCACTCTCAGTGAAGCAGCTTGACAATGTTTTTAGCTAAAAGAGTGATATTAGCAAATTAGCATAGCATTTTGGCAAGAAACACTAACCTTCTCCTTTTTGTTCTTCAGGATCAGCAGTTCTGCTTTCATGTTCACACACAAATCTCGAGCTTCATTCCATGACTTTCCATTATCAGAAAAATAATAGCAGTGTGAAAAGTAAAGCCGCCAATCTGATGGACAACACTGTTGATGAGTGTCTACAAACACACACAAAGACATGCACACACACAGTTCTTCATCTTAAAGCAAATAACTCAGCAATCACTGTAATTGATTCAGAGATTATAATGAAACTAGTGTAGTGATAACGGTGAGAAGTGTGTAGTGATGAGTGTGTTGTGAGTAGTGTTTAGTGATGAGTGTGTTGTGAGGAGTGTTTTGTGAGGAGTGTGTTGTGAGGAGTGTTTTGTGATGAGTGTGAGGAGTGTTTTGTGAGGGGTTTTTAGTGATGAGTGTGAGGAGTGTGTTGTGAGGAGTGTTTAGTGATGAGTGTGAGGAGTGTTTAGTGATGCATGTGAGGAGTGTGTTGTGAGGAGTGTTTTGTGATGAGTGTGAGGAGTGTTTTGTGAGGGGTTTTTCGTGATGAGTGTGAGGAGTGTGTTGTGA
>JAUCMX010000017.1:13813381-13830881 GCA_033459395.1 Hemibagrus guttatus | reverse complement strand
TGCCAGTTAAGCTCAATGAATTGAACTGAGAAAGACCCTGCACTGGCTTGCTGTCTACAGAAAAAAAGTGTGAAATGAAAGTATTGTGCAAAAATATAGATGAAAAAGAAACTGTACAGTTTATACAAAAAAGTGAGAAACCCCCAGCAAGTTATTTAGGAAATACATCACTGTAAACAGGAACTGAGCGTCTCATGTCTTATCTCAGTCTCAAAGACTATTTTATATATATATATATATATATATATATATATATATATATATATATATATATATATATATATATATATATATATATCCTCTGGCTATTATGTATATGTATATCCGCTATCCTATATATATATATATATATATATATATATATATATATATATATATATACACAGGTGCCTCTCAATAAATTAGAATGTCGTGGAAAAGTTCATTTATTTCAGTAATTCAACTCAAATTGTGAAACTGGTGTATTAAATAAGTTTAATGCACGCAGACTGAAGTAGTTTAAGTCTTTGGTTCTTTTAATTGTGATGATTTTGGCTCACATTTAACAAAAATTAGAATATGGTGACATGCCAATCAGCTGATCAACTCAAAACACCTACAAAGGTTTCCTGAGCCTTCAAAATGGTCTCTCAGTTTGGTTCACTAGGCTACACAATCATGGGGAAGACTGCTGACAGTTGTCCAGAAGACAATCATTGACACTCTTCACAAGGAGGGTAAGCCACAAACATTCATTGCCAAAGAAGCTGGCTGTTCACAGAGTGCTGTATCCAAGCATGCTAACAGAGAGTTGAGTGGAAGGAAAAAGTGTGGAAGAAAAAGATGCACAACCAACCGAGAGAACCGCAGCCTTATGAGGATTGTCAAGCAAAATCCATTCAAGAATTTGAGTGAACTTCACAAGGAATGGACTGAGGCTGGGGTCTTGGCTACAGTTGTCGTATTCCTCTTGTTAAGCCACTCCTGAACCACAGACAACATCAGGGGCGTCTTACCTGGGCTAAGGAGAAGAAGAACTGGACTGTTGCCCAGTGGTCCAAAGCCCTCTTTTCAGATGAGAGCAAGTTTTGTATTTCATTTGGAAACCAAGGTCCTAGAGTCTGGAGGAAGGGTGGAGAAGCTCATAGCCCAAGTTGCTTGAAGTCCAGTGTTAGGTTTCCACAGTCTGTAATGATTTGGGGTGCAATGTCATCTGCTGGTGTTGGTGCATTTTGTTTTTTGGAAATCAAAGTCACTGCACCCGTTTACCAAGAAATTTTGGAGCACTTCATGCTTCCTTCTGCTGACCAGCTTTTTGAATATGCTGATTTCATTTTCCAGCAGGATTTGGCACCTGCCCACACTACCAAAAGCACCAAAAGTTGGTTAAATGACCATGGTGTTGGTGTACTTGACTGGCCAGCAAACTCACCAGACCTGAATCCCATAGAGAATCTATGGGGTATTGTCAAGAGGAAAATGAGAAACAAGAACCCAAAGAATGCAGATGAGCTGAAGGCCACTGTCAAAGAAACCTGGGCTTCCATACCACCTCAGCAGTGCCACAAACCGATCACCTTCATGCCACGCCACATTGAGGCAGTAATTAAAGCAAAAGGAGCCCCTACCAAGTATTGAGTACATGTACAGTAAATGAACAGACTTTCCAGAAGGCCAACAATTCACTAAAAATGTTTTTTTTATTGGTCTTATGAAGTATTCTAATTTGTTGAGATTTTTGTTAAATGTGAGCCAAAATCATCACAATTAAAAGAACCAAAGACTTAAACTACTTCAGTCTGTGTGCACTGAATTTACTTAATTGATGAGTTTCACAATTTGAGTTGAATTACTGAAATAAATGAACTTTTCCATGACATTCTAATTTATTGAGATGCACCTGTATATACTCTGGTTTCCTCCCCCAGTCCAAAGACATGCATTGTAGGTTGAGTGGCATCTCTAAATTGTCCGTAGTGTGTGATTGCATGAGTGAATGAGAGTGTGTGTGTGTGCTCTGCGATGGGTTGGCACTCCGTCCAGGGTGTATCCTGCCTTGATGCCCAATAACACCTGAGATAGGCGAAAACTGCAGCTCTTGTGGGGTGTTCCTGGTCTGCAGTGGTCAGTATCTATCAAAAGTGGTCCAAGGAAGGAACAGTGGTGAACTGGCAACAGGGTCATGGGCGGCCAAGGCTCACTGATGCATGTGGGGAGTGAAGGCTGGCGCGTGTGATCTGATCCAACAGACAAGATAATTTCTAGAGAAGTTAATGCTGGTTGTTGCGAATGGGGCAGAGACCAGTCAAGGTGCCTATGCTGACCCCTGTGCACCACCGAAAAATGGTGCACAAAGCAAAAATAATGCAGGAATGGTTTGATCTGTCAATGATCTGGTTTGATCAGCATCTGTGGGATCTGATGGACAAACAAGTCCGATCCATGGAGACCCCACCTCGCAACTTATAGGACTTAAAGGATCTGCTGCTAACATCTTGGTGCCAGATACCACAGCTCACCTTCAGGGATCTAGTGGAGTCCATGCCTCGACGGATCAGGGCTGTTTTGGCAGCAAAAGGGGGACCAACACAATATTAGACAGTTGGTCATAATGTTACTTCTGATCAGTGTATAATTTATATTAAAAAAAATTGGCCTGATAAGTTATGATTAGCATTTTCCTTGCAGTGCATGTGCATTGGTGACTGTCCCTCTCTCTCAATGTTGTCGGTTACACAGAGCACACTTTTCCCCGCCCTTTACATACAAATTTATATGAATAGACCTTCATTGTCCCCCACCTTCCAGTTAAATAGCAGGGGTATGACAGCTCGAACATGGCCCCACGCACACCCGGGCTCTGGCGGCAGTAACACGTGGCATACCGGGGCTCTGTCAGCTCTCGCGAACTTTCTGTAGCTCCGGGACAGGGAATTTTTGGGAGGAAAAAGGAAACCCTATTTGTCCGACTCTGGTTGGCTGAGCTTTCGACAATCTCACGTATCTGTGCTGTGATTGGTTTTCGGCCCGGAAGTGGGACTTGTCCTTTTGCGCTCCCCCTTTCTGTTTTTCTCTAACACTTCAGTCTGAGTTTAATTTCTCTTTCTACAGAAAAGCGAGAGCTGCTTACTGTCGGAACCGAGCTAAATCCAATTGTACCGCCCGTGAACGACTGTGCGTGTGAAACCTTTCTTTCTCTCTCTCTCTCTCTATCTCTCTCTCTCTCTCTCTCTTTTTCTTTCTGTGTCTGTAAAAGAGGAGAGAGAGAGGATGGAGGTCCGGTTCCTCCTGGTGTTCATGATTCTGCTGCTGCAGTCGGTAACGGAAGGAGCTCGAGCTAAAGCAGGTAACATTAAAAGTGGAGGCATTCAACTCCCAAAAGTGTGTGTGTGTGTGTGTGTGTGTGTGTGTGTGTGTGTGTGTGTGTGTGTGTGTGTGTTTTGTTAGTGGGAGAAAAACCCGTAGTTAAATCATGTATTTGTTTGCTGAAATATGAAACGTCAAAATATTGTGTGGGCGTGTGTGTGCGCGTAAAATGACACTGAATATTTAACTTATTTCACTACAAACAGGACTGTTTTGTTGCTAGGCAACACATTAACAGACACAGTGTTTCATACTGGTTAAAATGACCGTGACTGTGCATTACATAGTACAGGGAGAACCCCTTGCGTACTACAGGGGAACCCTTAACATACTACAGGGGGAACCCTTTACATAGTACAGGGAGAACCCTTTACATAGTACAGGGAGAACCCTTTACATAGTACAGGGAGAACTCTTTACATAGTACAGGGAGAACCATTTACATAGTACAGGGAGAACCCTTTACATACTACAGGGAGAACCCTTTACATACTACAGGGAGAACCATTTACATAGTACAGGGAGAACCCTTTACATACTACAGGGAGAACCCTTTACATACTACAGGGAGAACCCTTTACATAGTACAGGGAGAACCATTTACATAGTACAGGGAGAACCCTTTACATAGTACAGGGAGAACCCTTTACATAGTACAGGGAGAACCATTTACATAGTACAGGGAGAACCCTTTACATAGTACAGGGAGAACCATTTACATAGTACAGGGAGAACCCTTTACATAGTACAGGGAGAACCATTTACATAGTACAGGGAGAACCATTTACATAGTACAGGGAGAACCCTTTACATACTACAGGGAGAACCATTTACATAGTACAGGGAGAACCCTTTACATAGTACAGGGAGAACCCTTTACATACTACAGGGAGAACCATTTACATAATACAGGGAGAACCCTTTACATAGTACAGGGAGAACCCTTTACATAGTACAGGGAGAACCATTTACATAGTACAGGGAGAACCATTTACATAGTACAGGGAGAACTCTTTACATAGTACAGGGAGAACTCTTTACATAGTACAGGGAGAACTCTTTACATAGTACAGGGAGAACCCTTTACATAGTACAGGGAGAACCCTTTACATAGTACAGGGAGAACCCAACACTTCTACATATCTGTAGTCATCACAGCATCTGTTACACTTTAGCCAGTTTGCTCAAAGGTGTAATTAAACCTAGAATGAACAGATTAGGTTCACTAGCATGTGCACAAACTTTTCTATGATGAGAAAGACAACTGTCTGTGATCACAAGCTCCAACTGAACAAGCTGCCTGTTTAACAAAACGAAAATGAAATGCCTGTCTGCACGTGTGTGTGTGTGTGTGTGTGTGTGTGTGTGTGTGTGTGTGTGTGTATAGATGATCTGTTGATTATCACTGCTGCGACTGAAGAAACAGATGGCTTTAAGAGATTCATGAGAACGGCTAAAGAATTCAACTACACTGTGAAGGTTTGTCCCCTCCCACGCCATCATCCTCCCTCTTCCTCTCCATCACTCCTCTATCACCCCATCATTACTCCTCTGTAATAGTGTACTGTGAAGTCATACAATGAACAGGACGTAAGTATAAGAGTCCATTCTTAGGCTTTAAGTCTGTAGGGTTAGCGTTAGTGTCTGCTGCTCTATGATGATTAGGACGTAGTGTAAATGCACATCCTTCATCTTTAGTGTGTCTGTGTGAGAACATCCACAACATCACAGCAAACTTCAGGCATTTTCTGAAAAATACACTTAGACTGATATTTGAGTGGAGAAGCATTCAGCTATCTGACTCAAATGTGTGTGTTCTGACTTTGGGTGCTTTAGTGGCTGTTATTCACACACAAATGTCAGATCAGAGAAGTCCTCATCTCTGTGATCTAAATCTATTGTGTGTGTGTGTGTGTGTGTGTGTGTGTGTGTAGGTGCTGGGTCTGGGTGAAGAATGGAGAGGAGGTGATGTTGCTAAAACTGTTGGAGGAGGTCAGAAGGTTCGCTGGCTGAAGAAGGAAATGCAGAAACACAAAGATAAACAGGACATGGTCATCCTCTTCGTGGACAGGTGTGTGTGTGTGTGTGTGAGAGAGAGAGAGAGCTTATTTCAAAGCAGTTCCTGAATAAATTATTGAAATATGACAGTTTTACTCTACACACTCCTCACTACACACTCTACACACTCCACTACACACTCCACTACACACTCCTCACTACACATTCTACACACTCCTCACTACACACTCCACTACACACTCCACTACACACTCCACTACACCCTCCTCACTACACCCTCCTCACTACACACTCCTCACTACACACTTCACTAGACACTCCTCACTACACATTGTACACACTCCTCACTGCACACTCCTCACTACACATTCTACACACTCCTCACTGCACACTCCTCACTACACATTCTACACACTCCTCACTATTGGGATTGTCTTGGGATTCACTGTGACCCTAAGCAGTATAAAGCACTGATGATGATTAAGTGAAAGTAAATGGTTGTGTGAGATGCTCATAAAATGAATTCTTTAAAGTCACCAGTAAATTCCTCAGTAAAGTGGCATAATGCCCTGTAGATGGCGCTTTGAGCAGCTTGCATTTACGCCATTTGGCAGATGCCCTTATCCAGAGCGACTTACGTTTGATCTTTTTTATACAACTGAGGGTTAAGGGCCCACCAGTGGCAGCTAATAATTGCAGTGATTTTGATTTTTTTTTTTTTTTTTTTTTTTTTTTTTTTTTTAAATTAAACAGCATCTAGTGAGGCTGATGACGTTTGTTCTTTCCACAGTTATGATGTCATCCTTGCAGCCGGTCCTGACGAGCTGCTGATGAAGTTTTCTCGCTTAAACCATCGTGTTGTTTTCTCTGCTGAGGGATTCTGCTGGCCTGATCAGCGTCTAGCTTCCAAATATCCTGCAGTACATACCGGCAAACGCTACCTCAACTCTGGAGGTGTGTGTGTGTGTGTGTGTGTGTGTGTGTGTGTGTCTTAGTGCTAATATGTTTACTGTCATATATAATGATACTAGTAGTAATGATAAAATAAAGAATTATAATAACAGTAGGTTAGGCTGCTTATTAATTGTGTTGGTTGTTTTTTCTACTTGCTGTTGAATCGTGTGTGTGTGTGTGTGTGTGTGTGTGTGTGTGTGTGTGTGTGTGTGTGTGAAGGTTTTATTGGTTATGCTCCAGAGATCTACACTCTAGTTCAGCAGTGGAAATACAGAGATAATGATGATGATCAGCTCTACTACACACGCATCTACCTGAACAAGGAGCAAAGGGTGTGTGAGTGTGCATTTGTGTGAGCGTGTGTGTATTAGAATGTGTGTGTGTGTGTGTGTGTTAGAGCGTGAGTGTGTGATCATGTGCATGTGTGAGTGTGTAAACGTGAGCATGTGAGTGTGTAAGCATGTGTGTGCGTGTGAGTGTTTAGGCATGTGTGTAAGTGTGAGCATGTATGTAACTGTGAGTGTGAGCGTGAGTGTGTTTGTGAGCGTGTGTGTATGTGTGTGTTGGAAGCAAAGCATTTGTGTAAAATTAAATTACTTGTTTCTTTTTTTTTTTTTTTTTACATGTATAAATGGAAAGAGACTTCACTAATGTCTCTCTGTGTTTTTCTCAGACAAAGTTTAACATGACCTTGGATCATAAATCACGGATTTTCCAGAACCTTAACGGTGCCATTGGTGAGAAAACACACACACACGCACACACACACACACACACACACAGCTGATGTATATTGAAACTGTGTGTGTGTGTTTTAGAGGAAGTCGTTCTGAAGTTTGAGAAATCTCGAGTTCGAGCTCGAAATGTCGCCTATGATACTCTTCCTGTTGTTATCCATGGTAACGGCCCAACTAAGGTAAACAATCCGTCAGCATTAAAACATTCCATCTTAACACACACACACAAACATTCCCTCCTCTACTCTTGGACAGTCTGTAACCGCTGTGCTCATATTTTGTGTGTGTGTGTAGCTCCAGTTGAATTATCTGGGTAATTATGTGCCATCAGCGTGGACATATGAGCGAGGATGTGGTGTGTGTGATGACGACTTGCTGTACTTCAATGACGTACCGGTCAGTGTTCATTATTTCATCACTGCGATTGTGTTTATTAAAATAATACAAAACTAAAAGTCATACATCTGATGTGAAGAGGCTGGAGTTTGCTTGTGATTTTATTCTGATACTCCTTTCACCACATCAGCTAGATTTCCGCCCGTCATCAGGATGGACACTGAACTGAATAAATTATTTCCCTTTTATTAGCATAAGTCATTTGTATCATATTAATTAATGTGTTCATTCTTTATTCTTTACAGGATGAAGAGATGCCGCAGGTTCTCGTCGCTGTGTTTATTGAACAACCAACACCATTTATTGAGGAATTTCTGGAGCGACTGACAACAATAAACTACCCTCATACACGCCTAAGACTGTTCTTACACAACAATGTACGCCCCTTTTGTACACAGCACCACATGTACCCTACACAATAAATGGACAAGTATTCACACACAAAAATAACTGTGTTTGTGCGAAGGTGGTGTATCATGAGCAGCATGTGCAGCGGTTCTGGATTAAACATCGTACTCTTTTCCCCAATGCTCGTATTGTTGGACCTGAAGAGAACTTACAACACGCACAGGCTAGAACCATGGCAGTGTAAGACACACACACACACAGACATACTTGTCTTTAAATGCTTCTTGCATGTGGAATAATTTATTTGACTAATTTGAGTTAGATTGTTGTTTTTACATTTGGCTGCATTCACTTCTTTGTGTAAGTGTTTAAAAGGTTCTGTACGTGTGTGTGTGTGTGTGCTAGGGAGATGTGTAAGAGTGACCCAACCTGTGATTACTACTTCAGCATGGACAGTGATGTGGCTCTGATCAACCCAGACATTTTGCGCATCCTCATCGAAGAAAACAAGTATGACAGACTGAGCTCATTCTCTTTCTCTGTCTCTTATTTACACTCACACACACACACACACACACACACACACAGTGATCTATACAGTCATAAAACCAGACTGAGACCCTGAGTCTAATCCGCCCAGCTCCCAATCTACAGAACATGTTTAGACTGAATTAGTAACTCTCCAGTACTGGAGGAACACATGTTCGGGGCACACACACACTTTTTTTGACTGAATGGGATTGAAAGGGTTACTGCAGTCCTCTCTGTCTCTCTCTGTCTCTCTCTGTCTCTCTCTCTCTCTCTCTCTCGCTTTCTCAGGCCTGTGATTGCTCCGATGTTATCTCGACATGGTAAACTCTGGTCTAATTTTTGGGGAGCTCTGAGTCCTGAAGGTTTTTATTCTCGCTCTGAAGATTACATCGACATCGTACAGGGAAAAAGAGTGTGAGTTCATCTTTGCGAGTGTGTGTGTGTTTGTGTCTGTCAGTCATGTGCTGTTTCGGTTTATGTATATATTCTGTACCAACCAACATTCTGTCTGTCTGTCAGTGGAGTGTGGAATGTTCCGTATATAACTCAGGTGTATTTGATACGTGGTGAACTACTTCGTACTCGTCTTTCCCACGTGTCTCTCTACCAAGAGGAAGGTTTGGACCCAGACATGGTGTTCTGCAGAGCAGTTCGGGACCAGGTGTGTGAGAGAGAGAGAGAGAGAGATTGAGAGTGATTAGTAGACACAAATGTTTGAGGATTTGTGCTGTAACTGCTTACCTGTGTATCATACAGATGATGGATTATCTGGCACAGAGAATTTTTTTATTCTCTGTGTGTGTGTGTGTGTGTGTATAGGGTGTGTTTATGTTTGTGACCAATAGGGATGAGTTTGGCCGATTGATCTCCACCCACAACTACAACATTAGCAGACTCCATCCTGACATGTGGCAAATATTTGACAACCCCATGGTAAATTCACACACAAAAACAGCCACAGTACTTTATTCACCCTGTGATATTTATGTCCCCATAATTATAGGAATACATAGAAATGATGTTATATTTCTTGGTCAATGTGTGTGTGTGTGTAGGACTGGAGGGAGAAATATATCCATGAGAATTACTCTCAGATCTTTGAGAGTGACGTGGATGTGGTGGAACAGCCATGTCCAGATGTTTACTGGTTTCCTGCATTTTCAAACAAGATGTGTGACGATCTCGTAGAGACCATGGAGCACTTCGGACAGTGGTCTGGGGGCAAACATGTGGTGTGTGCGCACATACACACGTTGTTCTGTATGAGTTAATTCTCATTATGTATGAGTTGATATAAACTGTTGTGAGTTAACAGACAGTACGGTTGTGTGTGTGTGTTTCAGGATGAGAGGTTATCAGGTGGATATGAAAACGTTCCCACTGTTGATATTCACATGAATCAGATTCAGTTTGAGAAAGAGTGGCTCAAATTCCTGAAAGATTACATCGCTCCCGTCACTGAGAAACTTTACCCAGGATATTATGCAAAGGTACACACCCACACACAAACACATATACACACACACATACACATACACACACTTGCACATTACCAAGCTATGCGTGTGTGCTTTGCAGGCAAACGCTGCGATGAACTTTGTTGTCCGTTATCGTCCTGATGAACAACCTTCACTCCGCCCTCATCACGACTCCTCAACATTCACCATCAACATTGCTCTCAACAGTAAGGGGAAAGACTATGAGGTACGCACGCATGCACACACACACTCACACACATAGGTACAGTGCTGCAGTTCTAATGATGCTTATTTTATTCTGTTTGCATGTGTGTGTTTGTTTGTTTCAGGGAGGGGGCTGCAGGTTCCTGCGTTATGACTGCAGGATTGAAGCTCCCAGAAAAGGCTGGTCTTTAATGCACCCAGGACGTTTAACACACTACCATGAGGGTCTGCCTACAACCAAGGGCACTCGTTACATCATGGTCTCATTTGTAGACCCCTAACACTGTCTGTCTGTCTGTCTGTCTGTCTGTCTGTGTGTGTGTGTGTGTTCACTGTGATTAAACACTCTTATCAAGACAGAAGTGTGCCTTCTGGTATATTGAGACTGGGTTTGTCTTGAAAACTTTGGCAATAATTTTCTAAAACCTTTTATTGAGTACAAAATGTAAAGCTTCTTTTTTTTTTATTTCAATGCAACATTTTTACCTCTTGTGGCCTTTTAGTTTTATTTTATACAAAGCCAGATATAGTGTTTAAACTAGTTTTGTGTCAAACAGTTTGCTATCAGCTTTGTACAAAGTGCTTTAAGTTATTTGATTGTGTACATGACAAATAAAAGCTGATTAAAAAGTGAGCAAGTTTTCAATCTTATTTTATTAAAAAGAAACATATCTTTCACTCAATAGCTCACTGTGACGATATCCTAACCGGGCGCATCTCAGCAGAGCATCTGGTCCTCTCTTACTGGACCACTGAAAGCATTTGTGTTGAAGTGAGTGAGAGTTGAGTCTCACCGTTCCCTCTGGCTTTATTTTAATACTGTCTTTAATGAAAGGGTTCTCATTAGCTCTGGTCTGAGCTTCAGGAACAATTCTTTGCTGTTGCTCGGAGCATGATGTTTACTTGTGTACCTATACCCTGCTTTTAGTCGTCTGTAATATAAATCCAGTGTGTGAGGTGAATTATGAGAGTGAATAGTGTATAGTGAGTGAGTACTGTGTGTGTGTGTGTGTAGTGCGCATGTGTAGTGTACAGTTAAACGTTTAATTTGTTTATGGTTGGAGTTCTTCCTGCTCTTTTCATCTGAACTTTGGAGCCATAAACAGGTAAATAATTAATGCAGTTCTGTGTCAGTCAGCAGAATTGTTGCTCTGTGTGTGTGTGTGTGTGTGTTTCCAGAGTTGTGAGCAGGATGGTCAGTTGGTATTGATCAGTGATCAAGCATTAGCAGGTATGTTAGCCCTTTTGTTGTGGATAATTCTGGGGAAAAAATATATTTGTTATATGGAATAAACATCTCTGGAGTGAGCATCTGGTGTGCATACTGTTTGAGCATGTGGAGTGCTTTTGGAGTGTAAAGGTTTGTGTGTGTGTGTGCACTGTGGGGTCTGTGATTGGAGTGTGTAGCATGTGTTTAGAGTTCGGGGGATGATGGGGGAGCATGTGTGATGTGTGAAGGGTGCTGGGTGAGTTTGGAGTATGAAGGGTTTGGTTAGAGTTTTTGTGGTGTGTGTACAGTGTGATGTAGTGTGTGTGTGTGTGTGTGTGTGTGTGTGTGTGTGTGTGTGTGTGTGGGGAATGTAGTGTGTGTGATGCACAGAATATGTGTGAATGTAGTGTGTGTGTGTGTGTGTGTGAATGAAAGTGTGCATGATGTACAGTGTGTGTGAGATGTATAGTGTGTGTGTGTGAATGTATAGTGTGTGTGGGGTTTGGGGAGTGAATGTAGTGTTTGTGATGTATAGCGTGTGTGTGAATGTAGTGTTTGTGATGTATAGTGTGTGTGTGAGTGTAGTCTGTGTGTGTGTGCACGAAGTGGAAGATGTCAGGGATGAACACAGCAGTAATGCTAATGACGCTAATATTGTCCTTTAATAACTATATGGATGCCCAGTTGATGCTGCAGGCAGCTGCACAGCTAATAAAACCAAGGTCACTGTGTGATCTGTAGCAGTGATGCTGCCCTTAATGCTGACACTGAGACTGACCACAACAAAGCCGCAGCAGAACACACACAATGAACCTGGGTTATTTTGCGATAGTATAGAAAACTTTGATAGAACTCTTACTGAAGAAAATGAAAAGATAAATGAACAAGATTTAAATAGAGAAATGTCAGTAATACTGGATGAGTGACTCAGTAAACATTGTAACGTGAATGGTCAGTAGCAGTACAGGTGCTACAGCAAAACACACACACACAGGAGGGTGAGGTCTCCTCATACGAGGCGACTGGGACAGATGTTTCCTACTGATACATTGAAGACATCTTAAAGCTCTCTCTCTCTCTCTCTCTCTCTCTCTTTTACCTCTCTACACACATTATAGCCTTCAAATGCGTGCAGTAACATCTGCTCTGCAATATCCATATACACCTGCTTCTGGGAAATGAAGGCAGGATCATCCTCCTGCACACACACACACACAATGGTAAATAATAGTACTTCTCTCTCTCTCTCTCTCTCTCTCTGTCTCTCTCTCTCCCTCTCTCTCAGTGACTGTATGAATGTGATGGAAGAAATAAAGGTAAGTCCAAAATTAATGCAATCATTAAAATCGAGCAAGCAGGCAAACCTCCAGGCCTGGTCTTTACTGCAGTCTCCAGTGTCAGAGATTTGTAGCCATGCACCGTAAAAAGAGTGTAAAGTTTCTGAGAGAGGGTTGGTGAGGGAATGACTGGGATCACTGGTATAAACGTGATAACAGGAAATAATTTGTCTCTCAGACATTCTGCCTATAAATCTTTAATAACCCATTCAGCTATAAACCATTAAACTGGAAACCATTAAAATGCATGGTATGATGTTCATGAATAAATTGAGTTTTGTATTTGTTATAGACAGAATAACCCTCTAGATAACCACCACGTTACTGTGATTATTCCATGTGTTGTTCCATGCTTATTTCCTTTGTTTAATAAATTTGTATAGATTCATAATTATTGGAATACATTTCTTTAAAAAACATTATTATAGTTTTGTGAAAAATAATCTAGCTTGTCTGGAAACCAGCCATATAAATTTTAGTACATCAATACCTGACGTAAGACTGTGTCTAAGACTAAGGTGAGCTAAGATTAAGTTGTGACTAAGACTAAGATGGAGTTAAGACTAAGGTGCGATTAAGACTAAGTGTGGCTAAGATTAAACTGTGGCTAAGATTAAGGTGTGGCTAAGATTAAGGTGTGGCTAAGACTAAGATGGAGTTAAGACTAAGGTGCGATTAAGACTAAGTTGTGGCTAAGATTAAACTGTGGCTAAGATTAAGGTGTGGCTAAGATTAAGGTGTGGCTAAGACGAAGGTGTGGCTAAGACGAAGGTGCGGCTAAGACGAAGGTGTGGCTAAGACGAAGGTGCGGCTAAGACGAAGGTGCGGCTAAGACTAAGTTGTGGCTAAGACTAAGGTGGGGCTAAGATTAAGGTGTGGCTAAGATTAAGGCGTGGCTAAAACTAAGGTTAAGGCTAAGATTAAGGTGTGGCTAAGACTAAGGCGTGGCTACGACTAAGGTGGGGCTAAGATTAAGGTGTGGCTAAGATTAAGGCGCAGCTAAGATTAAGGTGTGGCTAAGATTAAGGTGTGGCTGGTTTTAGAGGACATAATGAAAGATATTTGTATTTTCTCTCTGTCTGCTCCTCCTCAGTCTCCCCCGACAACTCCATCTGGCAAAGCTCCAGAATCTTCCAGCCAGGCCAGTAAGTGTGTGTGTGTGTGTGTGTGTGTGTGTGTGTGTGTGTGTGTGTGTGTGTGTGTCTGTGTGTGTGTTAATCACATGGCTCCCCTCCTGTCCTGCAGTGAGTTTGGGAAGTCCTGAATTACTGAAGGAGTTGAAGCAGCCACACACTCTGAAACCTGTTCACACACACACTGGTCTCACTACGGTGTTCTGTGGCCGTGGACGAATTGTGAGTTCTCTCTCTCTCTCTCTCTCTCTCTCTCTCTCTCTCTCTCTCTCTCTCACACACACACACACACACACACACACACACTCCAGAGTGTACAGTGTCTGCTGTCTTGTGTTTTTCTCTGTAGAATGCTGCACCAGGAAAACAATCACAGACTCCACCTTTACCTGCCTCCACCAATCAGCACACAGCAAAGGAGCAGCGTCTGTCCAGTGGCACATACAATTAAAAGGCTGTCATGTTTCTGCCCTTCCCATGTCTGGAATTTGTAATGTGGGCATGTCTTGTTGAGTATATTGATGTCACTGAGCTTTACCTTTAGCAGACCTCTATCATAATAACACATCTGTAGTGTGTGTGTGTGTGTGTGTGTGTGTGTGTGTGTGTGTGTGTGTGTGTTTTGTGTGTGTGTGTGTGTGATGTGTGCGCACTTAGGAGGTTGATGTCCATAGATGAATGTGTGTCCTGATGTTATTGTTCAAATAAAATCTCATAAACTACATACAGTGTAAATGAGTCCATTTACTCTGTGTGTGTGTGTGTGTGTGTGTGTGTGAGAGAGAGAGAGAGAGAGTTTGTTACATTGCACTGTAGTACAAAGGGCACTGATTAACATGATAGTCTTCAAGTGTGTAAAAGGGGAGAAACAGACAGTTCAGGTACAGAAAGAGAGTGTTTATGTGTGTGTGTGTGTGTGTGTCGTATGTGTCTGTTTTTGTGTGTGTGTATGTGTGTATATATGTCCGTGTAACAATGAAACCGCTTTTGTATCAATACTTCCTGGTGGCAGCCATCATGACTCTGCTTCTATTCCTCACCTCATTGTGGCTACGTGAGTACTCTCTCTCTCTCTCTCTCTCTCTCTCTCTCTCTCTCTCTCTCTCTCCCTCTCCCTCTCTCTCTCTCTCTCTCTCTCTCACACTCTTACACACACACTCTCTCTCCCTCTCCCTCTCTCTCTCTCTCTCTCTCTCTCTACACACTCTTACACACTCTCTCTCTCTCTCTCTCTCTCTCTCTCTCTCTCTCTCTCTCTCTCTCTCTCACACTCTTACACACACACTCTCTCTCCCTCTCCCTCTCTCTCTCTTTCTCTCACACTCTTACACACTCTCTCTCTCTCTCTCTCCCTCTCTCTCTCTCTCTCTCTCTCTCTCGCTCTCTCTCTCTCTCTCACACTCTTACACTCTCTCTCCCTCTCTCTCTCTCTCTCTCTCTCTCTCTCGCTCTCTCACACACACACACACACACTCTTACACTCTCTCTCTCCCTCTCTCTCCCTCTCTCTCTCTCTCTCTCTGTCTCTCTCTCTCTCACACACACACACCCTTACTCTCTCTCTCTCTTTCTTTCTCTCTCTCTCACTCCCCCTCTCTCTCTCTCGCTCTCTCTCTCTCTCTCTCTCTTACTCTCTCTCTCTCTAACACACACAAATACAGTACATACACTCAAACTTACACACTCACACACAAACACACATAGACGCAACATGCACATATGCAAACACACACACACTTCTCTTTCTGAACTTGAACTTCTTTGTGTGTGTGTGTGTGTGTTTCTTACACAGCTCAAGGAACATTACATGATTGTGAATCACTGTGGTTCCCATGTCTTATTGATTCAAACAGCAAGGTATGGACACATGTGCACATAGTAATATAAATCTACTTGTGTGTCTGTTGCTGAATGTTATTTTTAGAATAAATGTGGCAACTCCCCTCCCCCACCCTGCTCTCACCCCACCCCCACCCTGCTCTCACCCCACCCATATACAGGTACCTCAAGCAGTGGTTGTAGGAAGTGATGTCAAGACCCACATTGCTAACATTGTTATTAAGAGTGATGTCATTACCCCTAAACCTGTCATCATACCTGACTGTCCTGAGCAGCATTTCCAGGTGTCCCACCTCCTGCTGTATTTAGACTCTGCCCTCGGCCCCGCCTCTAATGTGTTGTTGGAACCTTACCTGCTCTGCTGGGAGGAGCTAATTAAGTAAGAGCTATTTAGTGTCATTTATTCCTTCTTCTTTGCCTAATTTCATTGAGTGTAGTCATGTGTTGTGGTTTTTCACAGGTTTATGGAGGCCCTTGGTCCTATGGTTGGTTTTTTCACCTACAAAGTTCAGGAGAAGATCACTCTAATTCGCCACCTGGCTGAGGAGGATTCTGCAAAACATAGATTACTGGCTCCGCCCCCCACAAACTCCCCACTTCTAACCCTCAATCCCTACAGCCACACCTACCATTCTGTGAGCTCCATGCTGGATACAGAGCTTCAGTTGGGCGTGGTCAGCTTTGACAGACAGACGCCATCTGGCAGTCGTACTTTGCTCCGCCTCCATCGATCATTGATGTGGTTGCAGCTGCTGCTGATAAAGCTGTGGCTGGAGCCTGAGCATGTGGGGAAAAGCTTAGGTGAGGTGTGTGAAGAAGCATACAATGAAGCATTAGCACCATATCACCCATGGCTGCTACAGAGGGTGGCACGACTAGCCTTTAAGGCCATGCCTGAACACACAGTATTGCTCAGCGTGGTGTGTGTGAATACGCACGAGGAGGCAGAACCAATTATTCGCACCATTGTCACGGCGATCAGTGAGGTGCACCGCAGAACGCAGACTGAGCTGGAAAGAAGAAACATGCTGGACTTACCGTAAAGAAACATGGGTCCATTTTCTCCAAGCAATGTCCCTTTCAACGGGACCAGGGGAGCAAGGAACACAGGATCTCAAGTCTGAAAGGCTTGTTATGTATGCTGGAAACTGAAGTTTCTGCACAACAGTGTAAATATACAGAAGAATGTGAAGAAGTTCAGACAAAGTTGACCTATTTCTGTTTTTGGGTGGATTTTTTTTTTTTTACTTTCTCAGATTTTCCTAAGCAGGAGTGTAGGTTTCGTGCTCCTTTCATGCTCCATAGCTGAGAGTCAAAGCTTCCATTTCCACTTTATTCCAGTTATTTCATTCAGAATTTAGCATTATTTGGGGCAATTCTTGTATCATTTTACTCATATAGACTTTTTTTTTTTTTTTTTTTAAACTTTTGCTCATTTCTTAATCTTAGCCGTCATCTACAATTACAATGTGAATTTTGGGGGAAATCTAAGAAAGTCAGTAGTTTCACCAAAAAAAAAATCAAAGACTAACCTTGTGAAGGTTTTTGAGTGAAAATGGTCTTCATCATTAAGGTTGAGATGCAGACAGAAGTGCAAGTTTCATATCACACTCAAAAGCTGAGATCTGAGACTCTGTAGGTGATTGTAGAATTTGGATTCATTTCCTATGTGTGTGGCCTGTATGAAATCTGTGAGGTCTGTGGAGCTGAATGTAAGTGGGTGTGTGTTTGAGTGTGAATATCCCTGCATTGACTACATGTGTAGTCGAATATCTCTTGAGCAGTAATGAGCAGTAGAAAACTTTCTGAAAAAAGTCATTTTTTACAAACACAAATTTATTTCATACATTTCATATTTTCATATAACAACAATTTGTAGAATATTTCAGCTTAGCTAACAGATAGATAGATAGATAGATAGATAGATAGATAGATAGATAGATAGATAGATAGTCAAATAAATAAATAA
>JAUCMX010000017.1:13745881-13808381 GCA_033459395.1 Hemibagrus guttatus | reverse complement strand
AATAAAAAGAGTGAAAAAATGTGAAAGTGTAATTTAAATGACACACGGCGGATCCAACGTTTATCAAATTGTTCCAAAGTGATTTAGTACGTCATTTTAAGCCCCCCCCCAATCTCTTAACACATACGCACACACACACACACACACACGCACACCTTATTTTCGCAGCCTGTGGATAACTGTCTATTATGAATACAGTAGGAGAAATGTGCACGCGGATGTGCCAATAATTATAGCCGAGCGCGGAGCTGCAGCTTCTTATTACAGCCATCTGCGATTTTACAGTAATCTACATCACACACATATACAAACACAGAGTAGGCCATGCAAAGCCCTTACACACACACACTCACACACACACACACACACACACACACACACAGAGAGAGAGAGAGAGAGAGAGAGAGAGGATGAGGTTATATCAAATAACACGAGAACCCGCTCAGGTTCATCCGGGTCTTGTACTCTTACATAAGCGACTGTGTATGTGTGTGTGTGCGTGTGTGTTTGTGTGTCAGAGAGAGAGAGAGAGAGAGAGAGAGAGAGAGAGACTCACCCCAGCTACTTGCGGTTCGACCCAGCAGCTCGTGTGTGCGCGGGTTCCAGAAGAATTCCTTCCATCCTCCAGACTCTTTCTTCTCCTCTTGCTTTGATGACATGTTTCCGTTTTTAGCGCGTGTTTATGTGTGTGCGTGAATATTTATATATCTATGAATGTTTATATTTATAAATGTTTAAATGTATATATTGTCTACGTATATATGTGTTGATGTGTGCTCGCTGCAAGACCGAAGCGGAGATTAGTCTGTGTGTATGTGCGTGCGTGTGTGTGTGTGTGTGTGTGCGCGCGCGCGAGCAAGCCGCAGCGCGTGCGATAATCCGGGTACGGTACTGCGGTAAAAGCGCACGATTACGTTGCATGTCCCCGCCCCTTTCTCCGTGGTTGACAGACAGAGCTGGCCAATTGCGGAGCGCCGACGCGCACATACACACACACACACACACACGCACGCACGTAGCGCGTAGCATCGCTACTCTCACGCAGAATAAAAATGAAATACAATTACAAATAAAATGATAAGCTTCGTGTGTGTGTGTGTGTGTCAGAGACGTCGTGTGTGTGTGTGTGCGAGAGACGTCGCTCTGTTTATAAAGCTGTCATGTCTGTAAGTAGATCACAGTACATTAAGTGTACCTTTATTGATTTTTTTCATATGTAATATTCTATTTCATATTTCCAGCACTAGAGATCCCTCTCTCCACTTTTTTTTTGTTGTTCCATTTCAATGACTAATATAATTCTTAACAAAATAGTTGTTATTGGAGTTATTCCATAAATGTGTTTTGTTACATGTCCTATTAATGAGAACACACTGCTTTGTGAAAGTGAACAGAAACACTGCATTACAGAGAAGTCCATCCATCCAACCATCAATCCATCCATCTACTGAACCACTTATCCGTTTCAAGGTCACAGGGTACCTGAACCAGGGGGCACACTGGACCCTAACACTAACCCTTTAATTTCATTCATCACTCATTAAAGTTCACACTGTGAAGAGTTTCAGTTTCAAAAGTTAAAGGTGGTGCTTTCTGTGATAGCTCCCTATTGAGTCTTTCAGTGAACCCTTGTAGCAAAGTATTTCCACTTGTTAAAATGACACTCCCATACAGACACACACACACACACACACACACACACACACACACACACACAGATGAAGATGTGGTAAATTGAAATGCAGTATAACCAGTGAATATGTACAACAGTCGTCATTAACACATGAAGATAATCCTGGGTTCTCTCTCTCTCTCTTTCTCTATGTGTGTGTGTGTGTGTGTATGTGTGAATTCACTGTAAACAACAACATCATTCATTTTATTTCCATTTATTTAGAAACAACATTAAAAAGCAATGAACACAACACAAATAACTGTGCTGTTACTATCATAAAACAAACACACTGTTTACCTGGAAAGCTTAAAATAAGTAAATGTTACAAAATACATTTAAGGACTGCAATACTAATTAAAGGGAAAGGTACTTGAACATTCCCAGGCACATTGTCAGGAATTGGGTGCCTCCATGGGTACAAAATCCAGACCCAAATGCAGGGATAATATGACAAACGGGGGAATAATATGACCTACACTAGGGAAAACTTGGCAACTGAAATTCTTTTTTATTAATATTCTTAGAAAACAATTACTGAATTTCACCAAAAGGGTTTTTTTCATGTTCTAAAAGTTGTAGTACATTTCTAGTGGCCAGCCTGACTTACTACAGGTGAAAGTTTGACAATAACATCTTATACTGTATATACTATATACCTGTAGTAAGTCTTGTAACAAGGAATATACTACAACCTTTGCAGCATGAAAAAATCCTTTCAGGACTTACAGTAATTTTTTTCATGAAAATATTTGTGTACTGTACACATATGAACAGAGGTATTGGCAAAATTTCACCTGTAGTAAGTCAGTCTTGTCACTATAAATGTACTACAACCTTTAAACATGAAAAAAAACCCTTTTGGTGAAATACAGCAATTTTGTTCTAAGATTAAATATGTACTGTATGTACAGTAAGGGTGGTCTTGGCAAAAATTTCAGCTGTAGTAAGTCAGTCTTGTAACTACAAATGTACTACAACCTTTGGAAAATGACTAACCCCATTCTGATGAATTTGTCTTTTTTTTTTCCTCTAAAAATATTTGTGTACATACATTAGGGGAGGTGTTGTCTAAGGCGACATATCTGCTAAATATTTTCAGTCAGTTTGCCCACAAGTCATTTACCATGGCTTTGTAAGCATAATTTGGATTAATTATTGGACTTCGTTTTGTACTGAGAGGTAAATTTGCAGACGGTCCCTAAAGTAACTAACTTTACCACGCTAGAAAATGCAGCTGTTTTTCCGTTTCTACACTATAGAACTTTCTTTATTTAAAGTATAAATGAGGAAAGAAAATGAAGTCTAATTTTAAAAAGGTGTCTGACATTTTCGTCACATCATTAAAAAACGATTTATTACTTACTTTATTGTTTATGGATTTTAAAATAAAAATCAAATATTATTTTCATTTTCGTTTTTTTGTTTCTGTTTATAAAAAGAAACTTCAAATACCAAAAAGTACACGGACCAAATCCAAAAACAAAATCAAAAATACAAAAACAAAATAACAAATCCAAAAACAAAATCACAAAAACAAAATCAAAAATACAAAAACAAAATCAAAAATACAAAAAACAAAATCAAAAATACAAAAACAAAATCACAAAAACAAAATCACAAAAACAAAATAACAAAAACAAAATAACAAATACAAAAACAAAATCACAAAAACAAAATAACAAAAACAAAATAACAAATAGAAAAACAAAATCACAAATACAAAAACAAAATCACAAAAACAAAATCACAAGAACAAAATAACAAATACAAAAACAAAATAACAAATACAAAAACAAAATCACAAAAACAAAATAACAAATACAAAAACAAAATCACAAAAACAAAATAACAAACACAAAAACAAAATCACAAAAACAAAATAACAAAAACAAAATAACAAATCCAAAAACAAAATCACAAAAACAAAATAACAAATCCAAAAACAGAATCACAAAAACAAAATCACAAAAACAATATAAGAAATACAAAAACAGAATCACAAAAACAAAATCACAAAAACAATATAAGAAATACAAAAACAAAATCACAAGAACAAAATAACAAATACAAAAACAAAATAACAAATACAAAAACAAAATCACAAAAACAAAATAACAAATACAAAAACAAAATCACAAAAACAAAATAACAAATCAAAAAACACAATGAAATTCAGACAAGAGTGGGTATAGTTTGCGAATGGAATTCTTACTGGTGACTGGACGAGACATCTAACAAAATAACAAAAACAATAAAACAAAAACAAAATAACAAATCCAAAAACAAAATCACAAAAACAAAATAACAAAAACAAAATAACAAATCCAAAAACAAAATCACAAAAACAAAATAACAAATACAAAAACAAAATCACAAAAACAAAATAACAAAAACAAAATAACAAATACAAAAACAAAATAACAAAAACAAATACAAAAACAAAATAACAAATCCAAATACAAAATCACAAAAACAAAATAACAAAAACAAAATAACAAATACAAAAACAAAATAACAAAAACAAAATAACAAATACAAAAACAAAATAACAAAAACAAAATAACAAATACAAAAACAAAATCACAAATACAAAAACAAAATCACAAAAACAAAATCACAAGAACAAAATAACAAATACAAAAACAAAATAACAAATACAAAAACAAAATCACAAAAACAAAATAACAAAAACAAAATAACAAATCCAAAAACAAAATCACAAAAACAAAATAACAAATACAAAAACAAAATCACAAAAACAAAATAACAAAAACAAAATAACAAATACAAAAACAAAATAACAAAAACAAAATAACAAATACAAAAACAAAATAACAAAAACAAATATAAAAACAAAATAACAAATCCAAATACAAAATCACAAAAACAAAATAACAAAAACAAAATAACAAATACAAAAACAAAATAACAAAAAGAAAATAACAAATACAAAAACAAAATAACAAAAACAAAATAACAAATACAAAAACAAAATAACAAAAACAAAATAACAAATACAAAAACAAAATAACAAAAACAAATATAAAAACAAAATAACAAATCCAAATACAAAATCACAAAAACAAAATAACAAAAACAAAATCACAAATACAAAAACAAAATCACAAAAACAAAATCACAAGAACAAAATAACAAATACAAAAACAAAATAACAAATACAAAAACAAAATCACAAAAACAAAATAACAAATACAAAAACAAAATCACAAAAACAAAATAACAAATACAAAAACAAAATCACAAAAACAAAATAACAAATCAAAAAACACAATGAAATTCAGACAAGAGTGGGTATAGTTTGCGAATGGAATTCTTACTGGTGACTGGACGAGACATCTAACAAAATAACAAAAACAATAAAACAAAAACAAAATAACAAATCCAAAAACAAAATCACAAAAACAAAATAACAAAAACAAAATAACAAATCCAAAAACAAAATCACAAAAACAAAATAACAAATACAAAAACAAAATCACAAAAACAAAATAACAAAAACAGAATAACAAATACAAAAACAAAATAACAAAAACAAAATAACAAACACAAAAACAAAATAACAAATACAAAAACAAAATAACAAAAACAAAAATACAAAAACAGAATAACAAATACAAAATCACAAAAACAAAATAACAAATACAAAAACAAAATAACAAAAACAAAAAAACAAAAACAAAATAACAAATACAAAAACAAAATCACAAACATTCTAACAAAGACATCTAACACTCAAGATATACAGGAAGTACAGCTGGCTGCAGCAGTAGAAAGTTCTTTTGTGTTTATGAATGCAGCTCTGCTCTTATAGCATTCCTTACATTGTTTAATCTGGAATAGTTTTATCTTTGAAACATACCTGTGTTCTTTAGGTGTCTTCATGCTATGATATGCTATCAGTATATTCAAAATCACGGCATATGAATGTCCTTCCTCAAAGTAGCCTTGAAAGAAATTAATTTTCTTATAAATATAAATATATACACAGACCAAGCATAACATAATGACCACCTGCCTAATATTGTGTTGGCCCCCCTTTTGCTGCCAAAACAGCCCTGATCCGTCATGCACTGTGTATTCTGACATCTTTCTATCAGAACCAGCATTAACTTCTTCAGCAATTTAAGTAAAAGTAGCTCATCTGTTGGATTGGACCACACGGGCCAGCCTTCACTCCCCACGTGCATCAATGACCCTTGGTTGCCCATGACCCTGTCGCCAGTTCACCACTGTTCCTTTCTTAGACCACTTTTGATAGATACTGACCACTGCAGACCGGGAACACCCCACAAGAGCTGCAGTTTTGGAGATGCTCTGATCCAGTCGTCTAGAAAACTGGTAGCTCAATGGTTAAGACATTGGAATACTGTTTAGAAGGTTCAAATTCAAATTCAAAAAACTTTATTTATCCCCAAGAGGCAATTTACGGCACACAGAGTAGTTAAAAAAAAGATCAGTGCAAATACAAAATAAAATAAATAATATAAATAAAATACAATTGTTGTATGATGATAATCATACAAGTCTGTTAGTGCAAAAAGCTTTGAGTACACATCTGTATAAAATATCTATAAAAGTAAACATCTGTATAAAATATAAAATATCTGTAAATAAATATAAGCTGTCTAAACTGTGAAAAGGTATTGCTTAAAAGCTGAAACAAAAGAAGCGGAAGAAGAAGAAAGTAGAAGAAGGTGAAATAGATTGATGCATATATTAATAAATAAATTAAACTTAAAGTGAGAATGTTGTTGTGCAGTATGTAAACAAAAACCTGTATGTAAACAGGTTATGTGTTCTTAAATCTCATGGACAGTCAAGCTGCCATTGCTGGGTCCTTGAGCATGGCCCTTGACTCTTAGTTACAAAACATTTATTAATAATAATACAAAACATTTAATAATCATAAACTACTAAAAAAAAATACACTCTTTTAAATAATTACTTAAACATACTTTCCCACTATAACTATCACCAGACTTCTACGAGCCAGAAGAATTCCATGAGTGAAATACTCAGTTAGGACACAGCGCCCCCACTAACTATCTCCATGCTCCCCAGCTCCTCCACCCCACGCAGCTGACAATGGTATGCTCCACTCCTGCGCTGTGCAGTGACCATGGGCAGTACCACTGAGCTCACAGGGGAGACAAAAGTTTTTTAACTCTCATCCTGACGTTAGTTTTCTGTGTTCCTGGCTATGGTGGAGATCTAAACGGTCACACACGAGGCCAAGGCGAGCGGAGAGCAGGTCGTTTCCAATTGTACAGTGAAGGTGAGTAGAATCTATACGGTTCCGCTCCGTTAATCATGTCGGTATTAACGGGTGTAGTCCTGCTCTACTGACTGAGGAGTGCTGCATGCACACGAGCTCGAAAACATCTCTACCGCCCGCGTGCGCGCGCAAACACACGGTCCGCTTATTTATAGAAAGTCGTGAGCACGCGCCTATGGTCTGTAACAATGTAGGGGTGTGTGTGTGTGTGTGTGTGTGTCAAGAAGTCAAGTCAAGAAGCTTTTATTGTCATTCCAACCACATATAGCTGACGCAGTACATAGTGAAATGAGACAACGTTTCTCCAGGACCCTGGTGCTACATTAAAACAACACACAACATGTAACTACAAAAACGGAAACATCAACACAGAGCTTGGACAGAAGTTTGTTCTAGCTACATAAAGTGCAAAGTGTGCAAACGGTGCAAAGACAAAGTACAAAAAGAACACAAGACAGAGCACAAAAACATGTGCAATGGGCAAGACGGAATGTGATGTGCATTACATATATGTTTGTAACCAGACACATAGCAGCATGACCATTTGTAGTGTGCAAAAATGTGTTAGCAGCAGTTAAAGTAGTCCAAATAAGTAATCATTTATAACAGCGGTTGAGGTAGTGCAAATAGAAGGTAACGTTATATTGAGAGTCTGTTCACACAGGTGGGTGGGTGTGTGTGTGGAGAGAGAGAGAGAGAGAGAGAGAGAGAGAGAGAGAGAGAGAGAGAGAGAGATTGAATGAGAGATTTGGTATAGTTCAGTTCTGGGTGTTGAGGAGCCTGATGGCTTGTGGAAAGAAACTGTTACACAGTCTGGTTGCGAGAGCCCGAATGCTTCGGTACCTCTTTCCAGACGGCAGGAGAGTGAAGAGTGTGTGTGAGGGGTGTGTGGGGTCGTCCACAATGCTGTTAGCTTTGCAGATGCAGCGTGTGGTGTACATGTCCGTGTGTTTGTGTGTGTGTGTGTGTGTGTAAACACAATCCCACCCTGCTGGAGAGCACAGCTTGACAATAACAGTTTAGCTGATTAGGCATTTGGGACTAATGTGCAGATTGTGAGAAAACTGGTCCAGATAAATTCCTGACTGTTTCTGACTTCCCATCATCACCTTTCACACAATCAGTGAGACAAGTTTAACACATACAGTACAGACATTTTTATAAAGTTATTCCACTTTTCAGCTCTTAACATTATTTGTTACCTTTTACTGCTTTATAATGAATAACCTTCTGATATTCACCACTTATTAACGTGTTATTAAGATCCAGTTCATTTGAGATTGACAGTAATGTATTGTTAATCTAATATTTACACCAATAAAGCAACTGAAGACAAAGAGACAGACAGACAGAAAGACACACAGACAGACAGAGAGTGAGACAGTGAAGAGCCTGGCATACTTGTGGTGTAAAAGTTTCTGTTCTGCTTTCACTGTCTGAGTGTAATTTATAGAACAGATATTTCCAATCCACTAATCTGATTGGTCAAGTGGCCTACTAAAACTGTCAGCTTTATGTTATATATGACATGAAGTCATATATAAGAAGCAACTTACCTACAAGTACTTTGTTTGTAGTAAGTGCAGGTTGTCCAATTAAGAACATCCTCAACCATTCTTAAGGTGTGTGTGTCTGTATGTCTGATACCATGTAGAGCAACCTCAAGGGAAACCTCTAGCTGTCCATGTGGTCCATCATCAGAAGAAGCGAGTGATTTCATCTGAAGTAGACTCCAAGCTGAAGTAGAGCATGATAAAGGAACAGATGGTTATCTGTCCTGAGGGCAGGCAGTCATTACTGAGCTGCTTCTATTAGCAGCTTCTGTGTTGGACTTTTTGTCTTTGTGTGTGACTCTGCTATTTGATTGGCTATTTCAGAAAAGAGGTGGAGCAACATGGCTGCTTCTGTTAAGGTGGCAGTGCGAGTCAGACCTTTCAACTCACGAGAGACGAGCCGAGGCGCCAAGTGTGTAATACAGATGCAGGACAATACTACGTGTGAGTTTTCACATGCACACAGACAACACACACATATGTGCTCTTTAATCTGTTGTTAAAAGTGTTATCTGTTAAAATGAATTCAATCAAAAAAAAAAAAGTTTATTTGAATATATGTTTTAAATCTGGATGGTCTAACCTATGATCTTTTCCTTCCAGGTATCATAAACCCAAAACAGCCGACACACACTGCCAAGAGCTTCGCCTTCGACTATTCCTATTGGTCACACACTACAGTAAGCCCTGTGTGTGTGTGTGCGTGTGTATGTGTGTGTGTGTGAGAGTGAGAGAGAGAGAGAGAGAGATAGAGAGAGAGAGATTATATTATTATATTTACCATTGTGTGTGTGTGTGTGTGTGTATGTAGGAGGATGATCCTGCCTTCATTTCCCAGAAGCAGGTGTATTTGGATATCGGTGAGCAGATGTTACTGCACGCATTTGAAGGCTATAATGTGTGTATTTTTGCTTATGGGCAAACTGGAGCAGGAAAATCGTACACTATGATGGGAAAAGCAGAGCCTGAAAAACTGGGCATCGTACCACAGGTAACACACACACACACACACACACACACAAAATAAAAATAAAAAACAACAACAATAATAATAATAACAACAACAACAATAACAGTACTACTACTACTACTAATAATAATAATAATAATTTTCATTATATTTGTGAGCCCCTCTGTGTGTTTCAGTGTTTAATAGCTGAATATAAACACATTAATAAAAAAATTTAAGGAGCATTTATTTGTCAGATATACATTACTGCACAGTGAAATTCTTGCTTCACATATCTTATCCTTGGAGGGTTGGGGTCAGAGTGCAGCGTCAGCCATGATGCATGGCCCCTGGAGCGGGGGGGTTGGGGCCCTTGCTCAAGGGCCCAATGGTGGCAGCTTGGCCCCCAATCTTCCGATCAGCAGCCCAGAACCTTAACAATAGAATTCAATAATCCAGTTCAGTTTCCTGCATATCATATGTGTGTGTGTGTGTGTGTGTGTGTGTGTGTGTGTGTGTGTGTGTGTGTGTTTTTGTGTGGTTCTTCTGCTTTGGCCGGCAGATGTGTAAAGATCTATTTAATCGCATCACAGAGAACACAGATCCTGATCTGTCATACTCAGTGGAGGTAACTATACACACACACACACACACTCACACACAGATGTACTATTTTATCTAGTGCTCTGAGCATCCTGATGTGAATTGTGTGTGTGTGTGTGTGTGTGTGTCAGGTCTCCTATATGGAGATTTACTGTGAGCGTGTGTGTGATCTGCTGAGCCCTGTGTGTGCTGTTGGACTGCGTGTGCGTGAACATCCCATCCTCGGGCCATACGTAGAGGATCTGACCACACATGCTGTTTCCAACTACAGGGAAATCACTGAGCTGATGGAGTGTGGGAACAGAGCACGGTAAGACACACATACACACACATTTTTCGATTCTAAATATTTACATTAATAATTTCATTGTTGGGGGCATGGTGGCTTGGTGGCTTGGTAGTTAGCACGTTTGCCTCACACCTCCAGGGTTGGGGGTTTGATTCCCGCCTCCGCCGTGTGTGTGGAGTTTGCATGTTCTCCCCGTGCCTTGGGGGTTTCCTCCGGGTACTCCGGTTTCCTCCCCCAGTCCAAAGGCATGCATTGTAGGTTAATTGGCATCTCTAAATTGTCCGTAGTGTGTGATTGCGTGAGTGAATGAGAGTGTGTGTGTGCCCTGCGATGGGTTGGCATTCCGTCCAGGGTGTATCCTGCCTTGATGCCCAATGACGCCTGAGATAGGCACAGGCTCCCCGTGACCCGAGAATAGATCGGATAAGAGGTACAGACAATGAATGAATGAATTTCATTGTTTTAACACTGTTTTAAAATCAGTTAAACTCTTACACACAGTGGAGTGAAGGAGTAAATACCTGTGTGTGTGTGTGTGTGTGTGTGTGTGTGTGTGTGTGTGTGTGTTTTAGCACGGTGGCTGCAACAAACATGAATGAGGCAAGCAGTCGCTCTCATGCTGTGTTTACACTCATCTTCAGTCAGCGCCACCGAGACATCATCACCAATCTCACCACTGAGAAGGTGCGTGTGTGTGTGTGTGTGTGTGTGTGTGATCAGTGATACATGGCCTTCTTATATTACTTGAAAATGTAATAAAAATCACAATATTTTTGTCTGAGTGTGCTTTTGATGAGGTAACTCCCTCTGTCCCTTTTAATCTAAATCTCAGGTCAGTAAGATCAGCCTGGTCGACTTGGCAGGCAGCGAGAGAGCTGCTTCATCTGGAGCAAAGGGTATAAGGTTAAAGGTCAGAGAACACAATGGAATAAATCCAAACTACCAACAGAATGAAAGTGAATGAATATGAACGATCTGTGTGTGTCTTAGGAAGGAGCTAACATTAATAAATCTCTCACTACACTGGGGAAGGTCATATCTGCTCTGTGTGACATGGTGAGATACACACACACACAATCACACAGACCTTTTAACAAATAGCAGTAGTTCAGCACCTAACATTATTTTAAGAGTGTTTAGAATTTCAGCTCTGTGTATATATATATGTGTGTGTGTGTGTGTGTGTTTGAGTGTGTGTGCAGCAAAACAACAAAAAGAAGAAATCAGACTAACATTATTTTAAGAGTGTTTAGAATTTCAGCTCTGTGTATATATATATGTGTGTGTGTGTGTGTGTGTTTGAGTGTGTGTGCAGCAAAACAACAAAAAGAAGAAATCAGACTACATCCCATACAGAGACTCTGTCCTTACATGGTTACTGAAGGAAAACCTCGGTGAGGGAGCGTTGTGTGTGGTGTGTGTGTGTGTGTGTGTTTTACAACTATATCCATGCAATTGTGTGTGCACTGTGTTTTACAAATGTGCATGTGTTACAGGTGGAAACTCACGCACAGTTATGATTGCTGCTCTCAGCCCTGCAGATATCAACTATGAAGAAACACTCAGTACTCTACGGTACACACACACACACACATACACACACACATAAATACAAAGATATAGCTATAAAACACACACACACGCACACACACACACACACACACACACACATAGACTCATAAATACACAGATATAGCTATAAAACATACACATACACACACACACACACACTCATAAATACACAGATATAGCTATAATACACACACTTATGTAAATATACAAATATAGCTATAAAACACACACACACACACACATATAAATAAACAGATATATAGCTATAAAACACACACACACACTCAAAAATAAACAGATATATAGCTATAAAACACACACACATAGTTTGCACCTCTTTTTATTCCAATCCTTACTTGGAGTGTCTTTAGCCACAACTCCACATGATTCTGGTGTATTTGTTAAGTTTTAATGGTGTGTGTGTGTGTGTGTGGGTGTAGGTATGCCGACCGTGCAAAACAGATTCGCTGTAATGCCATAATCAATGAAGATCCAAATGCACGACTAATCAGAGAACTGAAGGAGGAAGTGAACCGACTCCGAGAGCTACTGCTAACACAGGGACTTAGCCAGCTAATCACTGGTATGTACACACACACAAACACACACACAAACACACATATACAAAAAACCCACATTCCAAGTCATTAGTGATTTCTCTTGGGCAGGTGCAGAGGTGATTAATAGCAGAAGCTGTTCTGCACTAGCCCCTGGCTCTGAACCTAACAGTGGTCCACCAATCACAGCTCATGCCCCACCCCAAGATCTTCATCTCACCTCTCACGGTGTCCTTAACCAATTAGGTTATCAGGATATAACACAGGAAGAGGTCATAGAAAGACTGAGGGTAAGCAGAGGGGTATGGCCTCTGTATATGATGGTCAGTATATTAATATACTGAAGGTACGCAAAGGGGTGTGGCTTCAGAGACTGTGTGTGTGTGTGTAGGAAACAGAGAAGATTATTGCTGATTTAAATGAAACGTGGGAGGAAAAACTACGAAAAACCAATTCTATGCGTTTGGAAAGGTAACACACACATACACACACACACACACAAACACACACATTCTGTTCATTTATTTCTGTGTGTGTTTCCTTGGCAGAGAGACCCTGCTAGCTGAGATGGGTATGTCTATTAAAGAGGATGGAGGAACTGTTGGTGTGTTCTCACCTAAAGGAGTGAGTACATAGATGCACACTCACACGCACAGACACACACACACACACACACGCACACACACACACACACACAATCATATGTACATACTTTTACATGAATTTGTGTACTCTCGTTGCATTTAGGTTTCCTTTGTTTTTGTGTGTGTGTGTGTGTGTGTGTGTGTGTGTGTGTGTGTGTGTGTATACAGACACCACACCTGGTGAACCTGAATGAAGATCCTCTGATGGCAGAGTGTCTGCTGTATTACATTAAAGAGGGCATTACGAGGTGTGTGTGTGTTCTTGTAGTAGAGGAAGGGGTGTTGCCTATAAATGAATGTTAAAAGATGGGTGTGGCCTGTAATGAGGGGTAAGAGGAGGTGTGTGATTTGAGCTATTGCAGGTAATTAGAGCAGGGGTGTTCAATCTTTTCCAGAAAGGGCCAGTGTGGGTGCAGGGTTTCATTCCAACCAAAAAGAAGACACATCTGAGTCTATTAAAAGCCTAGATCAACTGCTTAAACAGGTGGAATCAGGCATGGCTCCTGCTTGATTGGTATGAAAACCTGCACCCACTCTTTCCCTTTCTGGATAAGATTGGACACCCCTGAACTAGAGGGATATGGCTTAAAACTGAGAAAAGGTGTCTTCATGCTGGAAAGGGTGTGTCAAATTTTGTGTCCAACTGTAATTGTGTGTTTACCAGGGTCGGTCAGAAGGAGGTGGATATCAGACTCAGTGGGCCGTTCATTATGGAACAACATTGTGTCTTTAACTGCTATACTGACAGCCACGGAGAGAGTAAATATTGTGTGTGTGTGTGTGTGTGTGGTATTAAGTATCCATTTGTTTCATACAGTCTATTAAAAGAAAATTGCCTTTTTTCAGTTGTTGTAACTCTGGAGCCATTAGAAGGGTCGGAGTGTTATGTCAACGGCAAACTAATTACAGAATCATCTGTGCTCAAACAAGGTGTGTGTGTATGCAGGAAATGTTTTAGCTCTGTGCATGAAAATGATAAGCTTGTGAGTTACTTTGTATAGTTATGTTTTGTATTGTGTGTGTGCATGTGTGTGTGTGTATTAGGTGACCGTTTGGTGATGGGGAAGAGCCATGTGTTCCGGTTTAATCACCCGGAGCAGGCAAAGCGGGAGAGGGAGCGAGCATGCAGCACCACCATTGACCAGCAGGGGGAGTGTACTTACACACAGCAGGAGCTAATGGATGATCAAAGCAAAGAAATCATAGAGGACAAGGAGATGAGGTAAAGACAGAGGTGGAGAGATAATCATCAGATTAACAAAAATAAGAGAGATTTTCAGTCAAACCCGGTCGTGTCCTTTTCTCCAGACTAAAAGACATGGAGCTTCAGTACCGACAGGAGAAAGAGGAAGCTGACCTTCATCTCGAACAGCAGAGGCTGGTGAGTGTGTGTAAGTGTGTATGTGTGTATGCTGTAGTGAATTTTTTATCCCTCAGGAGTTGACAAGAGGTGTCGGTGCAATCACTTGGGTTTTTTCTTAAAGAAACAGTAATGAGTTCAAATAATCATTCAATGATCATACTGAAAGGAGGTAGAGATTATTCAAGAATGTAAATTTTATTCGTATTTTCTCACAATAAGATCAGAATATGCTTCTATAAAATACAGAAACAGGAAGCACTTTCTACTGTGTGTTTCCGTGAGCTTCTATCTGGAGCATGTCACAAAAATTAACTTAAACTCAATGAGAAATATGTTTATAGAAACTGTGAAATATTTTCCTTTAAATGAACCAATTCGAATCCAAAACAAATATTCTCTGATGTGTAATGTGCAAGAAACTAACAATAGGTAAGGTTTTCTGTCTCAGCTCGTTAGTGCTGATCTAGACATGCTCACCGCAGAGCGGTAAACGCTGGGCCGAGCTTCACAAATAAAGTAAACGCCGTCATCATCACCATAAAAATGCCATCAAGCTTCAACCGTATCATTGACTTTCCATCGCGTTCACTTGTGTCTTCAGTTCAGGAATAGCACAAAGGTGTGTGTGTGCCTTTAAGCCTTATTTTTATATTATTTGTTACATTGAGCATTATGTTGTAAATAAACTTCAAACAAAATAACACTCTTTCTTTTAGTCTCCTCAAATTCTTTCTTTTCATTTCCACAGTATCATTCCAGCCTGATAAAGCCATTAGGGGGCGGGGCATTCTCTGTGTGAAGGACATGAATATTCATGACCAGTGACACTCCCTCGCATACAGCCTTTCTAAAACAAAAAAGTGTCACACAAACGTTAAATCAGGGTCGTGTTTTATGTGAATGAAAGAACAGGATGGTTTTCACAGTATGTTGGAACATGCTGGACTGCACAATCCAGTACTCAGAAGTCTTACAAATATATTCTTCATTAACCAAGTTTAAACTTGGTTAAACATTTACATACATGTTGCTCACATATTACTGTGATGTCGTGATTATTTGCGATGAATGCAGACTTTTCCCATTAATATGCTTTATACTCACTGTCCACTGTCCAGGTGAACACCTGTACACCTACTCGTTCATGCAGTTATCTAATCATGTGGCAGCAGCACAATGTATAGCATCATGTAGATAAGGCCAGCAGCTTCAGGTAATCTTCACCTCATACATCAGAATGGTGTAAGAAACTCATCTCGATGATGAGTGTTGGTGCCAGATGGTTTGAATATATTTATAACCGCTGAATCTCCTGGGATTCTCACAAACAACAGCTTCTAGAGTTTACTCAGAGTGGTACAATAAAGGAAAAACCTCCAGTGAGCAGCAGATCTGCGGACAGAAACACCTTGTTAATGAGAGAGATTTGGAGGAGGAGAAGGAGAATGATCAGAATGACAGAAAGGCCACATTAACGCAGATAATCACACTATACAACTGTGGTGAGCAGAAAAGCCTCTCAGAATACACAACATGTCGAACATTGAGGTGGATGAGCAACAGTAGAAGACCATGTAGTGTTCCTCATCTGTCAGCCAAGAACAGAAAGCTGAGGCTTCAGTGGACACAGACTCGTGAACACTGCACAGGTGAAGATGGAGGAATGCAGACTGGTTTGGATTTATTCTGAGGATCACAGATGGTGGAGTCAGAATTTGGCACCAACAGCATGAATCTATGGACCCAACATGCCTTGTGTCCAGGCTGGTGGAGGTGATGTGATGGTGTGGGGAATGTTTTTTGACTTTGGGCTGTTAATACCAATCAGTCGATCAAGGTTTGAATGCCACGCCCTATTTGAGTATCGTTGCTGATCATGTGCATTCTTTTATGACCACAATTTACTCTCAGAGATCAAACCTTTTCTTTGATCACATTTGAACATTAACTGAAGCTGCTAGCCTGTGTCTGTATGATTTTATACATTGTGCTGCTGCCACATAATTAGCTGATTTGAGAACTGCATGAATGACTTGAGGTACATGTTCCTAATAAAGTGGACGGTGTGTGAATAATAAAAGTGTGGTAAAACTAGTAAAAACTGCATTAAATCTAAACTGTAGTAAAATTTTGGCAAGCTAGAAATCTGTGGTAAAATTATTGTCCACGTTTTTCAAAAGTGTGTGTGTGTGTGTGTGTGTGTGTGTGTGTGTAAATAGTATACAGACTCAGACAGTGGTGATGACTCTGATAAGCGTTCATGTGAAGAGAGCTGGAAACTCATCTCATCTCTCCGTGAAAAATTACCAGCTAGCAAGGTGTGTATCTGTCTGTCTGTCTGCCTGTTTGTCTGTCTATCAATCTGTTTATCTCTGTATGTGTGTGTGTGTGTGTAGGTGCAGTCTATCGTGAAACGTTGTGGGTTACCCAGCAGTGGGAAGCGGCGTGAGCCTCAGCGTGTGTATCAGATCCCACAGCGGCGACGTGAGGGTGTGTTTGACCCTGAGCGTGTGTCTCTGTCTGACCTGCAACTGCAGGCAGTAAAGGAAGTGTGTTATGAAGTGGCACTCGCCGAATTCCAAAACACACACTGTGAAATAAATGCCATGGCCATCATGAAGATGAACGAACTGCTGCGCATACATGGAATGAGCGGGGCTGAAGGAGGTGGAGCCTGGCGGCAGGTGGCCCAGGAAGTCTGGGACACAGTAGGTGGAGCCACAGAAGAAAAGGACAGAGTTAGTGACGTAGAGGGTGGAGATGGAGACAAAGAGGACAGGGACAGAGGTGGCATGTGTGACCTGAAGACTCACCTGGAGAAGCTAACAGACATTTTACAGGAAGTGAAGCAGCAAAACAACATGAAGGACGAAGAGATACAAGCACTCAGAGACAGGATGATGAGGATGGAGAGGGTCTTACCTGTACAACAGGTAACACACACATGCTGTCCACGTACATGCACAATCTCACACACACATATACACCGATCGGGCATAACATTATGACCACCTGCCTAATATTGTGTTGGTCCCCCTTTTGCTGCCAAAACAGCCCTGACTCATCAAGGCATGGACTCCAATAGATCCATGAAGGTGTGCTGTGGTATCTGGCACCAAGATGTTAGCAAAAGATCTGTAAGTTGCGAGGTGGGGCCTCTGCGGATCAAACTTGTTTGTTCAGCACATCCCACAGATGCTTGATTGGATTGAGATCTGGGGAATTTGGAGGCCCAAATATATGGAATTTTCAAACCATTTCTGAACCATTTTTGCTTTGTGGCACGGCACATTATCCTGCTGAAAGAGGCCACAGCCATCAGGGAATACTGTTTCCATGAAAGGGTGTACATGGTCTGCAACATTGCTTAGGTAGGTGGTACGTGTCAAAGTAACATCCACATGGATGGCAAGGTTTACCAGCAGAACATTGCCCAAAGCATGACACTGTCTCCGCCGGCTTGCCTTCTTCCCATAGTGCATCCTGGTGCCATGTGCTCCCCAAGTAAGTGACACACACTCACACGGCCATCCACGTGATTTAAAAGAAAACATCATTCATCAGACCAGGCCACCTTCTTCCATTGCTCCGTGGTCCAGTTCTAACGCTCATGTGCCCATTGTTGGCACTTTCAGTGGTTCACAGGGGTCAGCATTGGCACCCTGACTGGTCTATGCAGCCCGATACACAACAGACTGTGATGCACTGTGACACCTTTCTATCAGACCCAGCATTAACTTCTTCAGCAATTTGAGCAACAGTAGCTCATCTGTTGGATCAGATCACACGGGCCAGCCTTCACTCCCCACGTGCATGAGCCTTGGCCACCCATGACCCTGTCGCCAGTTCACCACTGTTCCTTCCTTAGACCACTTTTGATAGATACTGACCACTGCAGACTGGGAACACCCCACAAGAGCTGCAGTTTTGAAGATGCTCTGATCAGTCATCTAGCCATCACAATTTGGCCCTTGTCAAACTTGCTCAAATCCTTATGCTTGCCCATTTTTCCTGCTTCTAATGTTCACTTGATGCCTAATATATCCCACCCACTAACATGTGCCATGATGAGGAGATAATGGAGTGTTATTCACTTCACCTGTCAGTGCTCAGAATGTTATGCCTGATCGGTGTATATATAGATACACACACATACAACATACACACGGCGTGTCATGCTAACAAGTGAGTGTGTGTGTTTCAGGGTTGTGAAGTCTTAGAGAATAAGGGAATTGGAAAAATAAAGGACAATGAGGCAACTGAGGGGTGTGGCCATGATAATGAGGAGTGTGTGTCTCCTGATCTGCTCTCTAATGAAGAGCGGGTTATGCGTCTGATGGAAGAAGACCCTGCCTTCCGAAGGGGGCGGCTCCGCTGGCTTAAACAGGAACAGACACGACTCCAAAATCTTCAGCAACAGCAAATTACAAAGCGGCTGCGACAGACAGGAGGCAGGACAGCAGGCAGGGCTGGGGAAGGAGGCATGGTTCACCTGCCAGGAACAGGGCGGTTCATTCCTCCACATGACTGTAAGCTAAAGTTTCCCTTCAAGAGCAACCCACAGCACAGGCACTCCTGGAGCCCTGCCCACCATATAACCTCACCCACTGAAGAAGAGAGAAGGGAGGGGCCAAAATGTCCTTCCACTACAAACCATACCACTCTGAACCACATGGTTCCATCAGCAAATCCCAGTCCCACCCATGAGGTACCATTTTTCATCCTCCCATCTATGTTCCAGTTACCAGTAGCCATGGGAACCCAGCGCCTACACATACCCTCTAGCGACAGTCACTTCCCACAGCAGCAGCAGTGGCACTACAGGAGAAACTCTTTGGACAGTTCAGCTAATTACCATGGATACAGTAACCAATACAGCCACTGTCGACGGCGATCCCCTAGCCCTGTGACAAGAGGGGATACGAGAGATTACTATGGCAACCATCAATATCATCACAACCAACCTCAGCATTGTGTCCCCCCATTTTTAATGTTCCAGGCTCCGCCCACTCAATACACACTGCCAAGTAACACACACACTGAACTTGCCCAATGGGGCTGGGGGCGGAGTCACAGATACAACACACCCCCTGACCTGAGACGTCAACTTAGTGTACCTGACTTGGAGAGCAAGCAAACACCTGTCTGAGTGTGTGTGTATGAGAGAGAGAGAGAGAGTGTGAGAGAGAGAGAAGTGGAGAGGAAGCTAAAGCAAAATGGATAATGAAATCAAAAGTACTGTAGACACAAGAACACAAGCAAGAAAACAAGCGAGAAACAGGAAATAAACAACCAGATGTGAAAAATGAAGAAAATAACAAACTAAATAAACTCTGACCTGAGTTAGAGAACATTTTGTGTGTGTTTCACAGGTTTATGATAAAATAAAATTAAATAGAAATTAAACGTGTGTGTCTTGTGAATGTCAAAGACCAAGAAGTTGCTTTCGGCTGCTCCCTGTTCGGGGTCGCCACAGCGGACCAACTGGTCTGCACAACAACTTAGCAAAGGTTTTACGCCAGATGCCCTTCCTGATGCAACCCTCCCATTTTTCCGAGCTTGGGCCCTGGCACTGCATCCAGTGGCTGGGGATCGAACCCGGGCCTTCTGCATGATAGGTGAGAAACCTACCACTGAGCCACCAATGCCCCCTAAAATGTCAAGTGAATGAAAGTAAATGTCAAAGACCAAGCAGCGCTCTAAATAAGTGCACTTTGCAGGGTACACTATAGAGCTCACACTGAGGTGCACTTCTGACAGGAGCAGAGTGGAGTTTGTGTCTTTAAAGGACAAAAGAACTACATTTTCTCTAGAACTGATTTTACAAAATTGTTTTCAAAAATGTAGTGTTTATCTGTTAAACTGGATATTCTGTAAAAATATTTAAAAACTCACACTGAGAAAAAGTCATTTTAGCAGCTACAAATAGTCAAATAATAAGACAAATAATAGCAGCTTGTTACACATGTTACTGAGAAACTTCAAAGAAGTGGAAACTCTTCTGTACTGAAAATGTGGGAAAACTTCAAGTTCCAGCTTCACCTCTGACTGATACGCAGTGCTGACACTGGAGACTCCTTCCACACATCACTCACAAACGTCTCCTTACAGAACACTTCACTATATCAATGTTTTTATGTTTATGTCAATGTTTATTATCAGTGGAGTGTGTGCTGTGCATGTCCCTGAGAATGAGGTGTTACTATAGAAACCATAATGTATCAGAGCGAGTGCATTAATATAAACCTGTGCTGCAGTTAGAGAGCTATTTTTAATCAACAACTTCTGACCAATCAGAGAGCAGAACTCCGCAGCACAGAGGATAATACAGTGGGAGAAATAAATATTTGATCCCTTGCTGATTTTGTAGGTTTGCCCACTCGCAAAGAAATTTAGTGTCTATAATAGTTAGGTTAGGTTTATTGTAACAGATATTATTCACAAGCTCCTCCCATATAGTTCTGGGCTGATCCCTTACTTTTCTCATGATCATAATTACCCCATGAGGCGAAATCTTGCATGGAGCTCCAGACCAAGGACGATTGTTGGCTATTTTGTATTTCTTCTGTATGCGAATAATCGCTCCAACAGTTGTCTCCTTCTCACCAAGCTTCTTACTGATGGTCTTGTAGCCCAATCCAGCCTTGTGCAGGTCTGCAATCTTGTTCCTGACGTCCTTTGACAGCTCTTTGGTCTTGCCCATGGTGGTGGTGAGGTTTAAATGGAAGAGGTTCTGTGGACAGGTGTCTTTTATACACATAGCGAGTTGTCGTTAGAAGCACTTTCTTAAATTGACAGGACTAATCTGTGTACTACATGAGCACATAACCAGTCTGTGGGAGCCAGAATTATTGTCGGTTGGTAAGGGATTCATTCATTCATTCATTCATTCATTGTCTTCCGCTTATCTGGAGCCGGGTCGCGGGGGCAGCAGTCTAAGTAGGGATGCCCAGACCTCCCTCTCCCCAGACACTTCCTCCAGCTCTTCCGGAGGGACCCTGAGGCGTTCCCAGGCCAGCCGAGAGACATAGTCTCTCCAGCGTGTCCTGGGTCTTCCCCGGGGCCTCTTCCAGGTGGGGCATGCCCGGAACACCTCTCCAGGGAGACGTCCCGGAGGCATCCGAAACAGATGCCCGAGCCACCTCAACTGCCCCCTTTCGATGTGGAGGAGCAGCGGCTCTACTCCGAGCTCCTCCCAGGTGACAGAGCTCCTTACCCTATCTCTAAGGGAGCACCCCGCCACCCTACGGAGGAAGCTCATTTCGGCCGCTTGTATCCGGGATCTTACCCTTTCGGTCATGACCCAGAGCTCATGACCATAGGTGAGAGTAGGAACGTAGATTGACTGGTAAATCGAGAGCTTCGCCTTCTGGCTCAACTCCTTCTTCACCACAACAGACCGGTACATAGACCGCATTACTGCTGCCGCTGCACCGATCCGTCTGTCAATCTCACGATCCATCCTTCCCTCACTCGTAAACAAGACCCCGAGATACTTAAACTCCTCCACTTGAGGAAGGACCTCCCCTCCAACCTGAAGGGTGCAAGCCACCTTTTTCCGGTCGAGAACCATGGCCTCCGATTTGGAGGTGCTGACCCTTATCCCAGTCGCTTCACACTCAGCTGCAAAACGACCCAGTGCATGCTGTAAGTCCAGGCTTGAAGGAGCCAACAGGACAACATCATCTGCAAAAATCAGCGATGAAATCCTGTGGTCCCCAAACTGGACTCCCTCCAGCCCCTGGCTGTGCCTAGAAATTCTGTCCATAAAAACAATGAACAGAACCGGTGAGAAAGGACAGCCCTGTCGGAGCCCAACATGCACTGGGAACAGATCTGACTTACAGCTGGCAGGTTGGTAAGGGATCAAATACTTATTTTATGTGTGGTTGATATTCGGTCCCTATCTGTTATAATAAACCTACCATAACAATTATAGACCCTTAATTTCTTTGTGAGTGGGCAAACCAACAAAATAAGAAAGGGATCAAATATTTATTTTCCCCACTGTATATTTATACATTGAAACATAACAAAGCAAATGATAAGAGTGTGTGTTGTAATGCTTTCTCATCTTACTGCATGCATAAGTTTATTGTAACACATACACTTACACTGTGTATACACACACACACACACACACACACACACACTAAAGGAAATGTGGTGTTTCATGATAAAGTGTTGTAAAGTGCTGTTATAAAGTGGAGTGTGTGAAGTGTGGATCAGTGTGTCATTTCAGCAGGAGAAGCACAGCTGTAAGGTAAGATCTTTCCAAAGTTGTTCCACAATATTATTATTGTTATAATAATAATAATAATAATAATAATAATAATTATTATTATTATTATTATTATTATTATTATTATTATTATTATTATTATTGTTATTATTATTATTAAAGCTGCAAGCAGCATTCACACTTTACAGCTGAACTATCAGAGTACAGCAGAGTCCTAATTTTGGACAAGCTGTTTGGGGTATTCAACATTCTTTTGATAAATTTTGTGCAAATTACTCTGACCACGACGTATGGCAAATTTGGTGAAAATTGGACAAAATTTGTTGGAGGCATAGCGAAAAACATTTTTCAACAAATTCCAAGATGGAGATCCAGTTTTCTGATACGTCTGGCTTTTACATATTGATCACATTGTTTAAAAATTATGATCATAAATCATAACTTCCAAATTTGTTCATCATGTTCCATAGACCCCTTTCCATTTTGTGTGCCAAATTTCACAACTTTTTACCAGACGGTTCTATGGGTTGCCATAGACAGACTAGCCAGAAGAAGTAGAAGAAAAGGAATAAAGACAGCAGGACACACTTTCCGCCTAATGAACACTTACAATGATGACTGTAACACAATAAAAGTGATACATAATAATGAGTGCATGTGGAAGCCTTTTATGTTTCATCATCATCATCATCATCATCATCATTATTATTAATTGTTACATTTCTAAATATTTAGTTTTTTTTGTTATAATGATTACACGTTTTTCTCATCAGGATGCTCCTCTTCCTCTTCCTCCTCATGTCCCAACACTCTATGGTAACAGCCATCAGTAGTTGCCAAAGTGACAGGAACTCAGACCATCGGCCTCGTGTGAGTTGTGTGAGTCAGGATCTCGCTGCAGTGCCTAATGGGATAGATCCTAGAACACAGGTACTCGTCCTCTTTCAGAATGTGTTTGTCTCTCTATCCTGGGCAGACTACACCAACTTCACACAACTGCATGAGCTGGACCTGAGCCAAAACCTGATCAGCACCATTGACCGATCAGGTAAGTGGCCAAGAAAGTGGGCGGGGCTATGTTTCTATACTAAATAAGTAATGTATTACTAAATATGTAATAAACCATGTATTGCAGCAGTCACTAAAAGTAGACATGAACATCAACTACATCTCTGTTTCCTCAACACACACACACATAAAAAGTGTAAATACTGTAATTCATAATTCCACCTGGTCTTTCTCAGGTCCTATGCTGGAACACCTGCACGTGTTGCGGCTGTCTAATAACAGCCTAACGGGTTTGGGCAGAGCTGCATTTAACTCCACCCCTTCTCTCATGGAGGTCTATTTGGATGGAAACAACATCAGTTCTCTTGACAATGCGACCTTCAGTGACTTGCCACACCTTGAGGTCATTAACCTTTCACGTAATAAGCTGCATGTTCTTCCCAGCCACTTGCTGAAGCACATTTCCTCCAGCAACCTGAAAAGCTTTAATCTGCAAGAGAATTATGTCCAGCACCTTCCTGACAATTTTTTTCCTAAACAAGAATTACCGTATGTCTTCCTTTCCTATAATTTGTGGGTTTGTACCTGCCAGGTAAGTTACCTGCAGCAATTCCTGGACGATCAGGCTCATAACATTTACATACTAATTGGAGTCTCCGTCATCGAGAATGACCCTAATAGTGTGGTGTGTTCTGCTCCACTCACACTGCAGGGACAAGCTATAATAGACCTGCAGGAAGAGGAGTATTGCGGTAATCTCACCTCTGACACAACTCAACTAATGAGTACAACATCCACAGTACTGACTACAACCACCTTCCTACTAAATGCCAGAAAAACAGTTATCCCAACAACTATACCTACAGCCATTCTGACAACTACACCAACTACTGCTGAGTCCAGTACTACTCCTATTTTAACTACACCTACAACCAATAAACCAACAACTATTACACCCACAACCACTGAACCAGCAACCACTGAAAAAATTATACCATCAACTACTGCTGTGTCCAGTACTACTCCTATTTTAACTACACCTACAACCAATAAACCAACAACTATTACACCCACAACCACTGAACCAGCAACCACTGAAAAAATTATACCATCAACTACTGCTGAGTCCAGTACTACTCCTATTTTAACTACACCTACAACCAATAAACCAACAACTATTACACTGACAACCACTGAACCAGCTACACCAACATCTACACCAGCAACCACTAAAACAATTATACCATCAACTATACCTACAGCCATTCTAACAACTACACCAAGTACTGCTGAGTCCAGTACTACTCTTATTTTAACTACACCAACAACCAATGACCTAACATTTATTAAGGCAGTTACACAGCCGGCAGGAGGGGTTCTATCAGCACACGGAGGTGGCCAGCGCTCAGTGATGTGGTGCTGGTGGTTATTTATCACTGTTTTGCTGCTGTGTATTTTCTCTGCCATTTTCTCCTGCATGCTTTTACTCTGGCTTGTGATCATTTACATCACACTTTACCAACCAATCAAACAGCAAGTCCTCAGCGGCCAAAGAGTGACCCTGAGGACATATCAGGTCACATCAGACGAGTCACTGACAGTGGATACAACTGAGGAAGAGAGAGTGAAGTTTTTACCCCCAGACATGATACGAGAAACTCAGCCAGTGTTCCGTTCTGTGCTGTTCATCTCAAAAGGAGCTGAGGATGGTGAAGCAGATGAGAGGATAGAGGGATCGAGAAATGAGGATGAAGAAAAGAAAAGAGGAACTGATGCAGTGACTAAAATAGACCTGCTGCCAGCAGTGACTCTGCACACAGAACAAGAAACGGAAAGCAATGACAGGGAAGAAGTGTTCAGGAAAACTTTATACAGGGTGATAAGCCAAGAGGAAGAGATAGAAGACTGGAAGGAGGTGGAGGAGATCTGCTGGGGGATGACAGAAAGAGACAAAGGGAGAAGAGAGGGAGGAGCGGAAAGACGAAAAACACGGTACAGCCTGATCCTCAGGGAGGAGAGAGAGAGTGTGATGGAGGGCAGGAAAGGAGACACAGAGTGGCTGGTGGGTGAGTGGGAGATGAAAGGAGGACAAGAAAGCTGGGAATCTCTAATTAGGATGAAAGAAGTGTGTGGTCTTTCTGACTCCGCCCACATGGACCCATCTAAGCCAGTGGCAGAAACATCGGTCTGAAGTTTTATTCTACTGAGGTCCTCACAGCTTTCCAGCATCACTATCCAAACACACACACACACACACACACACACACACAAGGCATTGGCTCTCCCTCGGCTCTCACCTCTGATTTCTGCTGCTGCTCATTGCAACAGAAGAAAAGTCATGAGCACAATTAGGCACAGCAGCATGATTCCAACTGCTTACCTTCCTCGACTCCATTCACAACACAGCGCTCGACCACGCCCCCATTTCCACAATATTGTTTGCTAATTTTGTTACTTTTACACATTTTTTTCATTTTGCTTATCATTTCTTTTTAATACAAATAATAATTTTACTTCCATATTTAATTCTGTACGTGTTACAAAGAAAAAATGCTGAATAAAAAGAATGCATGAATGCATCTTATATCAATTGCATTTTATTGCATTTGCATGAGACATTGAATTTTTATACAGCATTAATCAGCCTGATTCTATAAGCTTCTATGTTCTCAGGGGAGCATTCACACAACACTGACATGACTGATGCTATAAACTGAACTGCCAACATCAGTAAATGGAAAATACTCGCTAATATACTATGCTAATTTCATTCGTATGGCTGAGACACAAAGTAAAGACATTTCTTGGCCTCAAACTTCAGTGCGAGATGCCAATTAATATAATTAATGCTACTTACATTGCCAATGACATGTGAATGAAAGGGAGGGAAGTGGAACAGTAAGGTTACAGGGTGAAGAGGTGAAGAAGGTACAGGAGTTTAAGTACTTGGGGTCAACAGTCCAGAGTAATGGAGAGTGTGGGAAAGAGGTAAAGAAGCGAGTGCAGGCAGGTTGGAATGGGTGGAGAAAGGTGTCGGGAGTTCTGTGTGATAGGATAATATCAGCGAGAATCAAGGGGAAGGTGTACAGGACAGTGGTGAGACCGGCCATGCTGTATGGTTTAGAGACAGTGTCACTGAGGAAGAGACAGGAGTCAGAGCTAGAGGTAGCAGAGCTGAAGATGTTGAGGTTCTCTTTGGGAGTGACAAGATTGGACAGGATTAGGAACGAGTACATCAGAGGGACAGCTCATGTTGGACGTTTGGGGGACAAAGTTAGGGAGGCCAGATTAAGATGGTTTGGACATGTTCAGAGGAGGGAGAGTGAGTATATTGGTAGGAGAATGTTGGACATGGAGCTGCCAGGCAGGAGGCAAAGAGGAAGGCCAAAGAGGAGGTATATGGATGGAATTAATGAGGATATGAAGCTAGTGGGTGCAAGTGTTGAGGATGCAGAAGATAGGGATAGGTGGAGAGAGATGATTCACTGTGGCGACCCCTGAAGGGAAAAGCCGAAAGAAGAAGAAGACATTGCCAATGAAAACAAGCAGGAAACAGAAAACAAAACAGAAAGCTGTTAAATAAACAAATAAAAAAACAAATAAATCCATCTCAATGACCATCATCTACACACTTGGCAAATAAAACAATGCCATAAAAAATTGTAATAATTTCTCTTGTTTTTTTCAACTTCATTTGCTCATTTAACCTCCATTGTTTTCACTCACTCATGACATCTCTAATTAATCTTTTAAAAGTCTAATTTTAAAGTAGCATCATAGAATGAATGTCAAGACATAGCAGTTTAATAACAGTAATATTTTTTAACTTTTTCATTTCATTTAATATAGATGAAATACAATTTAATCTGCCAATAAAGAGGCAGCAGCACAATGTATAAATCATAAATATAAACTGGGGAAATATAAAGCTTACAAGGGAGAGGTTAAAAAACGAAAACCAAACAAAAAACAAAAAAAACACACAAATGTATCGACGTTTTTAGAGTCTTTATAGCTTTTGGATTTGACAGTTGGTCTAGTGTTTCGAAATAAAGAGTTTAACAAAAAATAATCGTAAAAAGACACAAGATTTAGTTTCTGCACTATTATTACAAAACCTGCAACATAGATCAATGTCTTTTTTACATTTTATTTCATTATCCTTCATTTATTTGGTTTATGGCACGGTGGCTTAGTGGTTAGCACGTTAGCCTCACACCTCCAGGGTTGGGGGTTCAATTCCCGCCACTGCCGTGTGTGCAAAGTTTGCATGTTCTCCCCGTGCCTCGGGGGTTTTCTCCGGGTACTCCAGTTTCCTCCCCTGGTCCAAAGACATGCATTTGTAGGTTGATTGGCATCTCTAAATTGTCTGTATTGCGTGAGTGAACGGGAGTGTGTGTGCCCTGCGATGGCTTGGCACTCCATCCAGGGTGTATCCTGCCTTGATGCCCAATGATGCCTGAAATAGGCACAGGCTCCCCGTGACCTGAGAATAGATCGGATAAGCGGTAGACAATGAATGTTTGGTTCATGAAGTGAATATTTTTTTAAATATACCTCTAAAATTTTGTTCATAAGCAAAAAATTGTTATTATTATAATATAATTTTTAATTCTTAAAGTTAGTTTTCCAAATGAATTTGCAGTGAGGGCTCATAGCTTCATGAACCGAATACTTTATATGAGTATTGTTACATTTTGTGTCTATTAAATTAATTAAATTATACACAATATATCATGTAAAGCCTGATTGAACACCGGAGCGAATCCTATCCATGTCACACATCCTGATGGTGTTGCATCACATGCACTGCCAAATTCTCTTAGAGAGAATGGAATATTAAATTATTTAAGAAATTCCTTCCTCATTAAATAAAATACTAATAATATCATTTTTAACCCAATTATCCAAAAAAAAAAAAGGATTTTGTTTATATCTATCATATTTGTTATACTGTATTAATTGTTTATGGGCAGAACAATGAAGTTTATATATGTAAAGGCAACACAAATGATCCTGGCTGTGGAAATTCAACTGAAGTGAAAGTTTATTTCTATCAAAATATTCATTCATTCATTGTCTACCGCTTATCCGATCTATTCTCGGGGAGCCTGTGCCTATCTCAGGCGTCATTGGGCATCAAGACAGGCTACACCCTGGGCGGAGTGCCAACCCATTGCAGGGCACACACATTCACACACTATGGACAATTTAGAGATGCCAATCAACCTACAATGCATGTCTTTGGACCAGGGGAGGAAACCAGAGTACCTGGAGGAAACCCCGAGGCACGGGGAGAACATGCAAACTCCACACACACGGCGGGGCCGGGAATCGAACCCCCAACCCTGGAGGTGTGAGGCAAACGTGCTAGCCACCGTGTCCCCCCTCTATCAATATATTTAAAAACAAATATTAATTGAGGAGTGGAAATCTGCCATATTTAAAAGTCCCTGAGAGTAAGGACTGCATAATGTTAATTTGTTTAAATAATGTGGTTTATTTTTCCAGACAAATTCAAGAAATTGAGAATCTACTTTTATTACCTTTTTGTAACGTCTAATACCTCTCCAGAATAAACTAACCTTGATAAACCGTCATATTTTCTTAATAAGATTTGGACTTTGCTGGACAAATCCCTAAATAACCACATATTACATTTATTTTGATTTTTTGGAATTAAAGGATTAATATTTAAATGAATCCTTTCATTCTGATTGCTGATATGAATACCAAGATAATTACCTTCATGTTTGGAGGAATATTTTTTAATTCAGTATATTGGGGGTGTCTTTTAAAGGGAAAAGTATATATTTTTTAAACATTTAAGGTTAGGCCAGAAAGCTCTGAAAATTAATCTAAACTTAACACATTTTTAATCTCCTTTTCTTCCTTTAAGAAATAGCTGCATCTTCTGCTAATTGGGAAAACTTTAATTCAGTATCCAAAATCTTTAATCTTAATACCGTTAAAGGAATCTTGAAATGTATGAACAATGAACAGCTGCATAATAAAAAAGGAGCTGCAGGATATATATATATATATATATATATATATATATATATATATATATATATATATATATATATATATATATATATATATATACATATATTAATATACAAATGTTCTTATCACATTTATAAAATTTTGACCAAATCCCAAAAGAGATTATGCTTAACAAGGTTTTATATCTGTCTATAAAAAGGATGAAGCTATTATCCATTATTACATCAATGTAATCAATTCAATCTTGGGTTAAACAGATGTTTATCACTAACATCTTTCCTGCATAAAACCATATTACTTATTATCTTATCTAAACAAAACTGTAATCTTTGAGCAAAAATGTGTGATGATATTTTCACATCATTTTTAAGAGTAAGAGGTCTCGAGCAATTGCCTTGTCCAGTATCATATTATATGCAATATGTTCTTAGTTCATTAGCACCTTTTACATATACATTATATACATTATGTATATATACAATATTTCATTTAGACCAATCAGGCATAACATTCTGAGCACTGACAGGTGAAGTGAATAACACTGATTATCTCCTCATCATGGCACCTGTTAGTGGGTGGGATATATTAGGCATCAAGTGAACATTTTGTCCTAAAAGTTGATGTGTTAGAAGCAGGAAAAATGGGCAAGCGTAAGGATTTGAGCGAATTTGACAAGGACCAAATTGTGATGGCTAGACGACTGCATCAGAGCATCTCCAAAACTGCAGCTCTTGTGGGGTGTTCCCAGTCTGCAGTGGTCAGTATCTATCTAAAGTGGTCTAAGGAAGGAACAGTGGTGAACTGGCGACAGGGTCATGGGCAGCAAAGGCTCACTCATGCACGTGGGGAGTGAAGGCTGGCCCGTGAGGTCCAACCCAACAGACAAGCTACTGTTGCACAAATTCCTGTAGAAGTTAATGTTGGTCCTGATAGAAAGGTGTCAGAATACACAGTGTATCAGTTTGTTGTGTATGGGGCTGCATAGCCACAGACCAGTCAGGGTGCCATGGTGCTTTGTTTAGATAAATTATCAGATAAAAGCGTATTGTTTAACTTGCAATAATTACTTTTATACTTAACATCTTTAATGTCTATAAATTTAGAACAATAATTTTATGAACTGGGGGGGCACAGTGGCTAGCACGTTTGCCTCACACCTCCAGGGTTGGGGGTTCGATTCCTGCCTCCGCCATTTTGTGTGGAGTTAGCATGTTCTCCCTGTGCCTCGGGGGTTTCCTCCGGGTACTCCGGTTTCCTCCGGGTACTCCGGTTTCCTCCCCCGGTCCAAAGACATGCATTGTAGGTTGATTGGCATCTCTAAATTGTCCGTAGTATGTGATTGCGTGAGTGAATGAGAGTGTGCGTTTGCCCTGCGATGGGTTGGCACTCCATCCATGGTGTATCCTGCCTTGATGCCTAAGATAGGCACAGGCTCCCCGTGACTAGATCAGATAAGCGGTAGACAATGAATGAATGAATTTCAAGATCTAATGGTTCAAGTTAAACTTTATCAGTTAGAGCACTAGAAATAAGCCAGAAGTCAATCCTTGATCTCAGGGATAAATCTGTTATTCCAGGTAAAATATATTTGAGATTGTTTACTCTCCAAATATCACAACACCTTCTACAAGCCCTTTGTAGCTCATTGTGAAAAATAATCTTTGAGAGGGTCAGAAATGGAGTTCCATCACCTTCCAATGTGAAGTTAGCTTCAGAAAAGGTAGGCTATAGGTTAGAAATCTCCTCAAATTCTTTTAAAGAATTTTGTCATTACTCTTATTATAGCACATATATTTCCTTAATCAAAAATATTGTTTTACTCAATAACTAAAAGCAACCATCTTCCAAATTTGTGAGCTATACTTGTAAATAATCTCCTTTTAACCTTTCAGTTTAGCTACACTAGTTGAGGTACAGTTTCCATAAACTAGCCAAAGACGTCTCCTCTGTTTTTTCCAAAAACTACAGTCCTCAGGTAAAGCAAGTTTTTTTGTTCTAAAAAACCTGCCTTAAAACTCTTAAAAAAAACAAAACAAAAAAATCGTTTACTCTGCTCTGCGATTCTCCTTTCTTTAGGTTTTACTTAGCGGAACAATTCGCAAACGCTTCAAACACTACAACCGAATAAAGCGTGACACCGTGCACATGCGCACTAGTGTTAGTGACTTGTTTGGGTCCTCTACCAGAGAATAGGTATCCAGTTATATGCGTGTTACAAAATAAAACCGAGAGATTAAAAGTGTTTTGGACAAAAGAATAAAACACTTAAAACGGTTAAAAAGGTTCGAACATTGTAATTAATATGGACATTTTATTTTTTAAATCGGTGGGTGTATTTATTACAGTACTATATGGTGTTTCTACAGGCAGTGCTGGATGTTAGTTATTAATGAAGGACCCTGATGCAGGAGGACGGAAGCGCTCAGTAAATTATATCAGAAAGCTAAATGTAAGTATGAATTTGTGCTTTATTGCTCTAACGCGCGTTATACATTAAATACACCTTTTTTATTTATCTATGTATTTATAGTTTTTAATAAACAAACAATAAATAAACACCTGCGAATACACATTGTTAATTTATATAAATGTAGTAATAGGGATTAATAAAATAAGCAGTTAAGCGGGTTGTGTGTTTGCAGATGACCGTTTATAATCTGTATATATTCGACCGTAATGGAACCTGCTTACACTACAGCGAGTGGAACCGCAAAAAACAGGCAGGGATCTCTAAAGAGGAGGTCAGAACACACCCCACTCTCTCTCTCTCTCTCTCTCTCTCTCACTCAGTAACATTTATTTAACATACAAATAATATCTATCTATCTATCTATCTATCTATCTATCTATCTATCTATCTATATATATATATATATATATATATATATATATATATATATATTTGTGTGTGTTGTATCTTGTTACTGACTAAGCTGCTGTAACACAAGAATTTCCCTCATGGGATCAATAAAGCATATCTGTCTGTCTATCTATTTGATTTTGTGTGTGTGATTAGGAGTTTAAGCTGATGTATGGAATGCTGTTCTCCATCCGCTCTTTCGTCAGTAAGATGTCTCCCCTCGACATGTATCCTTTAATGTGTTTGTGTGTATGTCTGTGTGTGTCGGTCTGTTTGTCTCCTTAACCTCGTGCGTTTCAGGAAGGACGGGTTTGTGTCGTTTCAGACGAGTCGTTACAAACTTCATTATTATGAAACTCCAACAGGAATTAAGGTAGTGATGAACACAGATCTGGGAGTTCCTAACTGCAGAGACGTCCTGCATCAGATCTACAGCACGGTGAGGCCTTTAACATGAGCTAGAAAAATGTAATTATGTAAATAATATGCAGGAGTGAGGCCAGTGCAAAAGTGAACCCTACACAACGCAGTACAAAGTGTGTGTGTTTGTGTGTGCAGGTCTATGTGGAGTGTATAGTGAAGAACCCACTGTGTGAGCTGGGAGGAACCCTACAAAGTGAACTGTTCTCCAGCAGACTCGACTCGTTCATCAGAGCGCTGCCTTTCTTCAGTGTCCGTGCAGCATAAACTGTGTGTGTGTGTGTGTGTTGGGTTAGGGGGGTTAAGGAACTGCTATAATAAACATATTGATAGTAAATATTGCCACTTCGTGTTATTTTACAGTTTTTTTTACTAAGGTGGCAATTCCATAATTTGTATATTTGTATAGGATTAATTAGCATATCTCATTAATCATGACTTAAAATGGTGCGCACACACGTACAGTAACATGCTAAACTGGGGGCTAAACACACTCACTGCCTGTTGGCAACATTAGTTTTGTAGCTCCAGCAGGGAAGTAAGTGTTGACACACATACTCATATGCTTTAAAACAGTTAACACCAGCTCTGTGCTGCTCTCTGCTGAGGAACACACATTCATACACCTCTCCTCGTTGCTGTATGATGAAAAATACTCCGCCCCCAACACACCCAAAGTTTTACAGGTTCTGTTTAATTGTCCAGTAAAATAACACTCATGTTTTTGGGGTTTTGAATGTAACTTTTTTTTTAAAGAAAATTTAGCAGTTTTAACTTGAGCCTGTTCTTGTGTCTGTCATGTCTCTCTCTCTCTCTCTCTGAAATAAACTAACTAACTAACTACCTTTGTGTCATTACTGTAGTAAGAAACACAATTGTAACTAAAATGTTGGCCAGAAGCTGAGCCTGATAAAGGCTAGGGAAGAATAATTATTTAGGTAAGCAGGACAAAAGCCATTTTGAAGAGCAGTCTGTGGTCTTCTGATCATCACACACAGAAATCATGTTGCATTCAATGAGATTTTAGGCTTTATACGGAATTTATGACAGTAATAGTGTATCACCAAACAACACTGCACCATGTGATGCTCTGTGACTGAAATTATTTTACAGATTAAATATATCTTCCCTTAATGTCATCAAATCTGCAGAAATGTGACATTATCTGGTGTCAAACGTCATCAAAGCAAAAACAGAACTACCTGACCTGCAGGTGGAGCTCATCTCTCTCCGTCTCTCTCTCTCTCTCTCTCTCTCACTTCCTCTGCTGAAGAATTTCCCCTGCACATATTGTCACACTTCTGCATGTTTATCTCTCTGAGTGTCTTCACTTCCTGTTCTCTACATTTACTGTAAGATTCTACATTTACTTACAGTGCACTCACACACACAGTCACATGATTCATCAGACCAGGCCTCCTCTTTCCACTGCTCCATGGTCCAGTCCTGAAGCTCATGTGTCCAGTGTAGGAGCTTTGGTTAGTGTTCAGGAGTCAGCATGGTCACTCTGACACTGCAGCAGCGATGCTCTGTGCGAACATTTTATCAGAGTCGGCAGTCACTTCTTCAGCAGTTTGTGCTACAGCAGCTCTTCTGTTGGAGCAGGCCAGATAACCAATACTTCTCTACATTTTGCCTAATATGGTCACATTCACTCAGTGTGTGAGGTGTGTGAACAGGAAGTGGAGTAAATGAGAGGAGATGGTGGATGAGTGGATAGAGAGATGAGTAAAATAGAGAAGAGAGATGAGAGGCGTAAGATGGCGACGTGCCAGAGACCGTTTCACCACTTCCTGTTCCACACAGGAAGTCAGAGTGTTACTGTGGAACAACACAGGTCACACGTGTTTGTGTGTATGTGTGAATGTGTCCATCTCAATGTGTCACATAATATAAAAATCACATGTTAAAAAGGTTTTTGTGTGTTTTAATAATTTTATAATCCATTAGATAACAAGATGATACAGTTGTTATGATATTGTGTGTGTGTGCCAGATGACTGCAGGTGTAGGTGTGTCAGCCACATTCATACACACACATACAGAAGGGTATGTGATAAGTGGGGTGGTTTGTAAAGTCCAGAAATACATTTAGAAAGATCGCCTCTAAAACCTCATGTGCACTTTCACCTTTACAGAAACAGAGAGAGGAAGCTACTGTTTCTTTCCTGAAAGTTGTGATGAACACAGAACCACCACCACACAGACACATCAAACTGGAACATCTGTGAGGAACAGATTTATGTGTAATACAGACACAGGAGAGAACCAGGGACAGGACAGAAGATGCCTGTATTTGTCAAATGTACAGTATATTCTTTTCTTTATTCTTTGCATATTCTAGTTTGTTAGGAAGCTGAAGTCAGAGTGCAGGGTTAGCCATGATACAACCCCTGGAGCAGAGAGGAATAACTGCTGTGGCAGCACAGAGAACAGGATCAGGGCAGGAATCCTATGGCGTGGGGTGTGTGTGTGTGTGTGTGTGTGTGTGTGTGTGTAAGTGTGTGTCCTGCAGGCATGAATTCTCTCTACATTACTCAGCAGCAAGTCTTCACATGTAAAACTGGAATTTCACCTCACATACACACACACACCATATATGTTTTTCTGTGAATGTGTTTAAATCATTTAAAACAACACTGCCACAATTCATGATTCTAATAAAAATGTGAATGGCTGCAGAAGTGTGTGTAGAAACAGACACTATTCCTTTATAAAGCAGGTGATGAGGCATGTCGCAAAGAAGGGTTACTCTTACCACCATCTTATTTTCATATAACAGCACGGTCTGCAGTGCGTTATTCCATTTACACCACAGCAGTTACACTGTTTAATTTATTAATGAACGACATGTTGCACATTTTAACAGGTTCGAATTAATGTTGTGGAATGTCCATGAGACAAGTTAGTTCCTGTTCACTTATATTGTAGTTGCACAGTTATAAAGTCTTACTCTCTCTTCCCCCCTCTCCCTTTCTCTCTCTCTCTCTCTCTCCCCTCTCTCCCTCTCTTTCTCTCTCTCTATTTCCCTCTCTTTCTCCCCTGAAAAGTTTCCTGAACTGGGAATCTTTGCCAAGTTGTTATAAATCATGACTGTTACTGACACTGGAGACACCTTCAGTAAATGTCTCCTAACAAAAATGTCATCACATCAGTGATTCTATGTTTTATTTTGTTAAACAAGACCTTTTTACTGTTTATTATCAGTCTTAAATTATGTGGGGCATTTACTGTACAAGTCCCTGTATATGAGCTGTTATTATAGAAATGATAATGTATTAGAACAAGCACATTAATATACACCATTTGGAGCTACAGTCCATCCCTGATCTGAGAATTCAACTGCACTGTGGTAGAATTAACAGTAAAAATACATGATAGTCTTATACACAACAACAATAATCCAAAGGAATGTTTTTATCCTTCTTGTTGAACTAGAGGAAGGACCTGCTCAGCCTCGCCCCACTTTACTCAAGATTTTAATCAGACATTGTGTTTAAGGATTACTGCAAAATCACAGCCACACTTCTGTGTAGCAATTAAGAAAGAAATGTGGAATATTTCTTACACCACGTGTTGTTTCTTACACCACACTCTGGATAATAAGTAAATAAAAAATAAGTAAATAAACTGCCATAGATGAGCTGTGACAGGAATGCAGAAAAAAAACACCAACCAGTGCACTGAAGGTCTAATAAGACACCACCCCAAGAAATACCACACCTACACCTCCATTCCACCATCCCCAACCCCCTCATGAGACAGACAGACAGACAGACAGACAGACAGACAGGCAGGCAGGCAGAGAGAGAGAGCATTCTGCAAGCCTCAACCACAACGTCCTGTTTGCCGATGTTAAGTGTGTAAGCAGAAAGGAAATGAAGCAGTTGGGTGTTTCTCTCTCTCTCACACACACACACATCACATTATGTGAAATGTGAAACACTCACTTGTTCGTTGATGTGGATCTGTTAGTTCAGATCAGTGAACCTGATTGGACAGTGGACAGGAAGTGGAGAACAGTAGGTCATTTTAAGTCAGAACAATCACAGTGTGCTCTGCCACCAAATGGACCAATCAGCTACTGCCGTGTAAGAACAAGAACAGGAAGAGGAAGTGAGTCTTTTTGAGCTAGGTTAGCAATTTTGGTAATAGAATGTGCTAGAAAAATGTACCAGTATCTCTCTCTCTCACACACACAACTCTCTCTCTAACTCAGCTTCTCTGTCAGTGTTAACATGTTCAAACAAGCCATTCTAATATTCCAGCTAGCAGAAAGGCAGACAGAGAGAATTTTATTTGTTTGTTTGCTTATTTAACAGGGACAATGCACATTAATGGTCAGTTTTTATGATTTTGGTCTACTGAGTAATTTTAAATGAGATAAACAGACAGACAGACAGAAAATGAGAGAGACAGACTGATTTCACTGATGTTCTGATTTCACAATTTTTTTACTTCAAACAGCTGTTTTTATGCCTCTCTACAAGTGATCTGTTGTCAGCCATTCACAGGTCTATGTGTGTGTGTGTGTACATTCAAATGCAATTTGTGAACATGTGCCGTCACACAGGAAGTCAAATACACAATGCATGCCATTCAACTAGTTGGAAATGTCAATAGTAAATAAGCCGTGAAGCTTTTTCAGAAAATTTCATGAAACACTCAAAACGAAAAACAGGAAATTTCAGTTTAACTCAAAAAAGTTCAGCAGTCTATGTTTGGTCTGATTTGGTCTCACGTCTAAAAACATGTCTCTGAGCCACAGTGCAGTGTTAGGGTTAGAGTTTAGTTTAGTTTCTGCAGTTTAGGAAGCAGATATGGAAGTGGAAAGAAAACTCTTTCTCTCAAATAAATAAATAAATTAAATTAAATAATGCAAATAAACTAGTTCTAGTGTACAAGAGACGTGAGGGTCATAGCGTTCAAGAGCAGACCTGAATACTCACACTCCAAACACATTGTTTATAATCTCCATATTACACATAAATCATTAAAACTCAAAAAAATATCTGCTAATATTGTGTAGTTCCTCCTTGTGCTGCCAAAACACCTCAGAGGCGTCGAGGCCTGGACACCACAAGACCTCTGAAGTCCTGTAAGTTGTGAGGTGAAGCCTTTATGGATCAAACTTGTTTGTCCAGCACATCCCACAGATGCTCCATCAGATTAAGATCTGGGGAATTTGGAGACCAAGTCAGCACTCTCTGTCATGCTCCTCAAACTGTTCAGAACAATGTTAGCAGTTTGTCACAGAGCATCCTCCTGCTGAAAGAGGACACTGCCATTAGAGAATACCGTTGTCATGAACTTGGTATGCAGCAGTGTTTAGGCAGGTGGTACGTGTCAAAGTAACATCTATTGGTTGTTCTTCCTTGTACCTTGAGGTACTAACCCCATGCACCAGGGACACCTGCTGTTTTGGAGATGGTTTGACCCAGTCATCTATACATCACAGGCTGGCCATTGTCAAAGTCAATTAGATCCTTACACTCGCCAATTTTCCGACTGTTCACTTGCTGATGAATATATTACACCGCTTTCTAGGTGCCATTGTAATGAGATCATCAATGATATTCAGGTCACCTGTCAGTGGGTTTAATGTACATAAATTCATCAGTTTCTATAGCCCCTAATTGTAGAGTACAAGGCAGGGAGCACCCTGGATGAGCTGACAACCCTTTGCAGTACACAATCGCACACATGCTCACACACAGGGCTTACTAGCCGGGTTCTTGTAACAAATTCAATCATTTTTAGAAATATAAACGCAAGTACATCGTTTGTACTGATGTTATCTTTGCATGTACTGATGAACAGCTAAATTGTTTTGGAAAGTCTGTGCTTAGCTAGAAATTCATTCAGTCCCTGACGTTGAGCCTTTAGGATTTTTGGAAATTTTGGTAATTGATGTTAGTGCTGTGTAAGCAGATGTCAAAGACCACATCAACAAAACCAGCTAACTGGATTGCTGTTATATTATAAAGATTAAAACATTGATTTCAAAATATGTTCTTAATATTGTCTGAGTTAGTTGCTATCTAGATGACAACTAAACAGCAGATTTGTGAAAGCAGTACTGCCTACCGTTAGCCCACAGTGCGAAACAATGATGTTAGTGCAGCAATCAAAATGTACTTGAAATGCATATGAAATCCATCAGTAATTGTGTAATGTTTTAATTCATTAAAGAAACAAAAGCATTGTGTGTAATGTACCTTTAGAAGACAGACAGTCTAAACTGCATATTTGCTGCATCTTAACTTAAATGCACCACAAATGTGAAGTTGATGCACTATACTGTGGTTTATATGTATCCGTTGATGACTTCTATAAACCAGACTAGATGCATTGATGATTGATACATTAAGGTATCTGTGTGTAATGAGTACTGTTTGTCATGTTTACTAAATTAATCTTTGCATGCACATAACCCTCTAACCCTAACCCTACCACAGGCCTGTGTGGATCTCAAGAAATGTATCAGAAGTTAAATAGTTTGCTCCACCCAGCTATCTGGATCAGGCAACACCGACTGCACTATAGTTCTATAGACTATTTAATCTTTATAGACTAAAATAAAAATATGCACGCCGGAGAAGGCGCTGAATATCTACATCAAGCCACGAGAATCATACTTCAGTGTCGCCCCTGACAGTTCTTTTGCCTCCCTTGCCACCCAATAAATAATTTCCTAGATCTGCCTTTGCTCATACACCCATTCATACGTGTTTGTGTGTGTATATGGTGGGGGGTCTGGATTGGAGCTAAACCTTGGTCTAAAGTGGCAGTGTTTAGATCATCAGCGTTATGCACATTTCATTTAGAGAGAGTCACACGTGCATAAATTTTAACTGTTGGAATTTATGGTCAGTTTATCAGTTTCATCTAACGGTGGAGAGACAGACACATTTCATCTATACAAACTCACTCACTCACTCACTCTCTCTCTCTCTCTCTCTCTCTCTCTTTACGGAAGTAAACCCGAAACAGAGCAGGGCGTGCGCGCGGAACTGCGCGTGCAGTATAAAACTCTCGGCAACTTCCTCGTGCTTACTTTTGCATCGCAGCAGCTTTGCTTAAAGTCACTAGGAGGATCCGAGCACAGGTACCGAGCGCGCTCGCTCACTTTATCACTTCATTTCCGCCTTCACTTCTCTTTTTACCAACATTTTCTAACTTCTACAATTTTCTGAATCCGTTAAAGGTCCAAAAACAAAACCTGAGTGAAAGATGAGTTGGGACAGTTACATCCAGAGTCTGACCAAGAACGACTGGCTGGACGACGCCGTCATCATCGGTCACACGCCGGGACAGGAGTCCGTGTGGGCATCATCACCGGGCGGCTGGCTGAGCGGGGTCACGGTACGCGCGCGCTCACACAAAGACACACACACTGCATCTGTATACTATCAGTTTATCCAGTGCCAAGGTAAGCACCATTGCGCGTGCACCGCTGTGACGTACGGCACCTGATGCTTTGATGTGTCTGTTCTTTGTTAATTATTTCTGCTTCATTATCGTGTAATAAAGACCGGATTGAGAAAGGGGCGTGGTTTAGATTATTAGATTTTCTGATTGATTGATCGTTTTTATCTGATCGTGCTTGCAACATTCATCCATCTTTATCGGCCCGACACTGCACTGAGTGTGTGTGTGTGTGTGTGTGTGTGTGTGTCTTACTGATTCCGGGCTCCTGCACCAGGAGTATTCAAGCGTTTTTCCCCTTAACTTGAGCAGCTCTGTGCGCGCGCTACCAGCTTCGCAGCTGAAACCGCTCCTTATTTGGTCACAGGCGAATTAAAAAAGCAGGAAGTAGTGCGTCGGGGCTGAAGAGGGTGCAACCCACTTCCGGCCGAGCGTGTACAAAACTCCAATTAGCAGCTCATGTGTTTAACGACTTAATTTAGTTTTTTTGTTTAGGTTTATTGTGTATTAAGCAAGAAAGAAATAGAGACAGGGAGATTTTTCCTCTCATTCTTACTTTTTCTTATTGTCAACTGAATACAGCAGTATCTCTCTCTCTCTCTCACACACACACACACACACACACACACACACACACAGTGCATTTTCTAAGGTTCCTCATATTTATGCATCAGGTCATTCAGAATTACACAGAATTGTATATATCTGTAGATTTGTGTCTGTGCTTGTTCCCCTGCTCAAGTCTCCTCATGTCTATACTATACACTGCACTATGTCTCTCTCTCTCTCTCTCACACACACACACACACACACACACACATACTAGTCATACTTCAACTTACGGTCCTCATTATACTATTATGAACTATTCCCCATGAGACAACTGTCAGTTTTGTGTGTGTGTGTGTGTGTGTGTGTGTGAGAATCATGTAAACTTGATCTGAAATCATGTTTGTGTTGTGTAATGTATTAATTAATATATAATATTATAATATTCTAGGTGTGGGTGTGTGTGTTGTAATGTTAGTCTTGCCTTAAGCAATGTTTTGTCCCTTGTGCTGTTGTGGTGTGTTTGTGTGCGTGTGTGTGTGTGTGCTGAATTGAAGCAACAGTCTAAACATGATGAGACATGAAACTAATCTGAGGTAGGAATGTGTGTGTGTATGTGTGTGTGTATGCTAAGGCTGGAAGGGGCTCTGCAAAAAGCCACCTACATGTTACGACGCGTGTGTGTTGGAGCATAACTCTAAATTCTCTCTCTCTCTCTCTCCCTCTCTCTCTCTCTCTCTCTAGGCGGCAGAGGTGAAGGCACTGATAGCAATAGACCGTAGTGGTTTATTTTCTAATGGAGTGACCTTAGCAGGCAAGAAATGCACAGTGCTGAGAGACGCCCTTAATGTGGATGGACAGAACACCATGGACCTGAAAATGAAGACCTCAGAAAAAGACCCTGATCCTTTTCCCTTCACTATTGGCAAAACACACAAAGGTACACACAAAACACATCAGCAATCCACACTTTATTGCTGTAGGATATAAAACTCTGCACTAAATCATTTGCACAAAAACATTTGCACAAAAATAGAAGTTATTAATATTTATTACTTATATTTATTAACTATTAAATTATATAACTTATTAATTATTTATAACTGATTGTTTATAAGTTATTATTTTTATGCAGTATAAGATTATACAGGACTGAATTAGATTAATGAGGATTTTGATGTTATTATGGACTTTAAGATAAAATAAGATCAACTTTATTGATCCTGAAGGAACTGCTTGCCACTTGCTTGTGACAAAAGAAATCTAATAAACACAATCTTAAAAATTTGTACAAACTGGACTAAATTTAGCAACATGTAAATGAAGTAAACTGAAATAAATTAGTAACTACAATTATGTAGACTCAACATCATCATAGTTCACTGTGATACTGTTGTCATGGGGACTGCTGTAGTATTCTGGTGCAAAAATAAACTTTGACAAAAGTTCCATTTGTTCCAGTCTGAGTCGGTTCTCATTATTAATGAACTAACCCCCATTCCTTTCTCCCCTCTCTCCTAGCTCTGGTCATAGCTAGAGGAATAAAAGATGCTCATGGAGGAAAGGTCAATCCTCCTGTCTATGATATGACTGCTTACCTCCGGAAGATGAATCTCTGAGCCCCCCCACCCCACCCCACCCCACCCCACCCCACCCCACCCCACCACACACAGACATACACACACACATACACACACACACACCTCCAGCATATTCTGCTCAGTGAACCTGGAGAGAATGCTGTAGTGATGGATTGATTCAGCCCATCAGTTTGATTGGTTGAATGATGGTACTCATTGAGGAATGGGCGGAGCTTAATCTCAGGCATCTGTTTATTAGATAATCTTGTGTTTATTATTTTGATGCTTAATCGAACAAATGTTCAAATGTTAGCCTAATAAAGAGAAAGTAAAGTTTATTCTGAGATCATGACTGAGTGTGTGTGAGTTTGTTTTTGCGTTTTTCTGTGCATTATAAAAATAAATATCATAGCTATCCTTGAGAGATCCTTCAGAGAGTTCAAGTGTAGAAGTGAGAAACTAACACACACACACACACACAGTAGAATGGATGGAACTTGTAAAGTGTCTGTAGTGTTATGTGTGTGTGCTTTCCCTTTCAGTACAAACCTAATCTTACTGTCACAGTTCTTTCTTTAAGTGAACTTTGACCTTTCCTTCAAGCGTTAAAGGGAGCGTCTAAGTTTTACACGACTCCAGTAAATGTGATTAAGACAAAAAATAAAACATAGGATGTGGTAGGTGTTGGACTACTGATCAGAAGGTTGTGAGTTCAAATCCCAGGTCCACCAAGCTGTTCCTGCTGGGCATTTGAGCAAGGCCCTTAACCCTCAATTGCTCAGGTGTGTGAAAATGGGATAAAATGTAAGTTGCTCTGGATAAGGGCTTCTGCCAAATACCAGAAATGTAGTAAATATTAAAAAAAAAAAAAAACACTGACATTTACATTGGCTTTATTTGTTTTCATCAAAATACGTGCAAAATTCTTACAATTCTATCATTTTATATTTCAAAGCTAAAATTAAATCAGCTTGTTGTTGTGCTCAAAATGGCTGCCACTACTTTGGAAGCAGGTTTAGTAACCCGTATGTCTGACAAGTTTGACAGAAGCATGTGATCATTTCAGCCCACAGTTAGCATGATGCAAATGAGTGGTTATTTTACTCGCTAGCTGAAGTGGAGAAACCACTGAATGTGATATTCAGACATCTTTTAGATCAGTTACTGAGCGTCTGGAAAAGAATTGGATTACAAACACTTTAAACATAAACATGTGATCTACTAATGATGACATCCCACCTCACACAGCCACAGAATAATCAGTGAATATTTGAATGAGGTGTGTGTATGATATATTTTAGTGTGATGAATGTGTGTATGTCTGAACACACTGCTCTGTTGTTGTTGTTTTTTTTTGTGTTTTTGTTAAAGTTGACTTAACTTTTGATTGTGTGTAGGAGGTTTTTGATGTGAGTCATTGTGCTGTGTTGCTTTAAATGGACAGACTGTAGTGTGATGTCGGTGTTTAGCATGGTGTGAGAGGAAGTCAATGGGCAGCAGTGGGAAAACTGTTCTTAGTGTTTAATTGGTGAAAAGAGAATAAAAGCATGTGTGCAAAACAGCAATCCAAAAGCACTGAAAAAACCCCATTCAGACACATGCTGCAAACTCTTCCTGTCAGTTGCTCACTTCCTGTTAGCAACCCAGACCATCTACATCATGAATAACACATAGCACACACAGTCCCTGAAATTCATATTCTTAAACATGTCAACTGTTCATGAATGAGGACAAAATATACTACCTCATTTGCATATTTATACATGTATAAAACATTATGCATTAATTATAATATTGTTATAAACATTTCTCTTTAGTTACACTCAATACACTAGCTTAACTTACATTAAAGTCATTTCATAAAGGATTTGTGTGTGTGTGTGTGTGTGTGTGTGAGTGTGTGTATGTGTGAGTGAGTGAGTGAGTGTTTTCCTGTATGATGAGAGTGTGTAGTTTTGAGACGCTCCCTGTCCTGTAGACCTTATAGGGCTGTGGAATGATGGACAATAAAGAGTGCAGCTGTGTTCTAACTCAATACACATAGACATACACTGCTGAACACATTGACCGAGCACACTCAGGTAACGCAACTCACTTTACTGCATCATTTCTGTGTGTTTGTGTGTGTGTGTGTGTGTGTGTGTGTGTGTTTTAAACTTGGTGAAGATGAAATTACCTACCTGATAAAAAACTCTTTTTTTTTTTTTTTTTTTTTAAATCTAGAGGAATGTGTGTGTGTGTGTATGTGTGTGTGTGTGTGTGTGTCAGAACTCAAGGGCAGGATAGTGTGATTTGATGTACAGTAACACTGCCATATGATCTGTGATTTGTGACTATTAACGTGATTTAATCAAGTTGTTTAATATGTAAATGAGCTCTAACCAAAGGACTGTGTTAAATCACTATCTCTACAGTACAAAGATTCTAGAGACGTGTCAGTCTAGAATTTAGATATCTCAGGAGTTGCTGTTTCATAGGTTCATTAAACAAAAACGTGTGTGTGTGTGTGTGTGTGCGCGTTTGTGTGTGCATGCACAAAGTCCAGTTTGACTAACACGCTCACTTTGCGTCACATACTCTGGCTGCACAATATGTGCACTGATATTAACTGGACTCTAGGCATATATGCACACACACACTCACACACACACACACACAGTCCAGGAGGCACTTGATCCTGATTGGTCAGCTGAGGTAGGAGGAGTGGCAGGTAAGTCAAAGGATGCAATTGAGTGAGGTGTGAGGTTCATCTACTGCACGTGTGTGTGTGTGTGTGTGTGTGTGTGTGAGAGAGAGAGAGAGAGAGAGAGAGAGAGCACAAATTTAATTCAGTTGCTTTCATGACTTGACATGAATGTAATATAAAGTTCAGGATTAAGCAGGACTAATAACTGCAGTACACACACACATACACACACACATACACTCACACACACATACTATAAATAGGGTTATTGTGATAGCTGTATCTACAGGGACAGCTGCATGTGTGTGTTTGGCCAGACAGATACTGTCTGCCAAATTTTTTTTTAATTATTGTTTCCTTCTCTCTCTCTCTCTCTCTCTCTCTCTCTCTCTCTCTCTCTCTCTCTCTCTCTCTCTCAGGATGTCCATCACTAAGATTCAGGCCCGTGAGATACTCGACTCTAGAGGAAACCCCACTGTGGAGGTGGACCTTTACACAGCCAAAGGTCTCTCTATCTCTGTCACACACACACACACACACACACACACACACACACACAGCAGAATGTAAGCGCTCCTGCTGAACAAAATGTTAAAATCTTGAGGATCTTGAGGATGTTTGAGGCTGGTCCGAGTGTGTGTTATTCAGTATTCTAACACACCAGAGTGTGTGTGTGTGTGTGTGTGTGTGTGTGTGTGTGTGTGTGTGTGTGTTTGTTAGCATAGCAAGTGTCTATTAGCATATCTTCTCACATCTCCAGAATTCCTGCTTTGATCCTCAGATTTCTCCTCATGTCTGTGTGGAGTTTCTCCTCGTGACTGTGTAGAGTTTCTCCTCGTGACTGTGTGGAGTTTCTCCTCGTGTCTGTGTGGAGTTTCTCCTCGTGTCTGTGTGGAGTTTCTCCGCGTGACTGTGTGGAGTTTCTCCTCGTGTCTGTGTGGAGTTTCTCCTCGTGACTGTGTAGAGTTTCTCCGCGTGTCTGTGTAGAGTTTCTCCTCGTGTCTGTGTGGAGTTTCTCCTCGTGTCTGTGTGGAGTTTCTCCTCGTGTCTGTGTGGAGTTTCTCTGCGTGTCTGTGTAGAGTTTCTCCTCGTGTCTGTGTGGAGTTTCTCCTCGTGACTGTGTGGAGTTTCTCTGCGTGACTGTGTAGAGTTTCTCCTCGTGTCTGTGTGGAGTTTCTCCTCGTGTCTGTGTGGAGTTTCTCCTCGTGTCTGTGTGGAGTTTCTCCTCGTGACTGTGTGGAGTTTCTCCTCGTGTCTGTGTGGAGTTTCTCCTCGTGTCTGTGTGGAGTTTCTCCTCGTGACTGTGTAGAGTTTCTCCGCGTGTCTGTGTAGAGTTTCTCCTCGTGTCTGTGTGGAGTTTCTCCTCGTGTCTGTGTAGAGTTTCTCCTCGTGACTGTGTAGAGTTTCTCCTCGTGTCTGTGTGGAGTTTCTCCTCGTGTCTGTGTGGAGTTTCTCCTCGTGTCTGTGTAGAGTTTCTCCTCGTGTCTGTGTGGAGTTTCTCCTCGTGTCTGTGTGGAGTTTCTCCTCGTGACTGTGTGGAGTTTCTCCTCGTGTCTGTGTGGAGTTTCTCCTCGTGTCTGTGTAGAGTTTCTCCTCGTGTCTGTGTGGAGTTCCTCCTCGTGTCTGTGTGGAGTTTCTCCTCGTGACTGTGTGGAGTTTCTCCTCGTGTCTGTGTGGAGTTCCTCCTCGTGTCTGTGTGGAGTTTCTCCTCGTGTCTGTGTGGAGTTCCTCCTCGTGTCTGTGTGGAGTTTCTCCTCGTGACTGTGTGGAGTTTCTCCTCGTGACTGTGTAGAGTTTCTCCTCGTGTCTGTGTGGAGTTTCTCCTCGTGTCTGTGTGGAGTTTCTCCTCGTGTCTGTGTAGAGTTTCTCCTCGTGTCTGTGTGGAGTTTCTCCTCGTGACTGTGTCGAGTTTCTCCTCGTGTCTGTGTCGAGTTTCTCCTCGTGTCTGTGTGGAGTTTCTCGTACTGTTCTGTTACTGATCTCACTGGTAAACCTGAACATCTCTCTCTCAGGTCTCTTTAGAGCTGCTGTTCCTAGTGGAGCCTCCACTGGTGTTCACGAGGCTTTGGAGCTCAGAGATGGAGACAAGACCCGCTACCTGGGCAAAGGTACACACACACACACACACACACACACAGGTTCCAAAGCCATCTTTATATCTCACACTCCCAGTATATATATATATATATATATGTATATATCTGTGTGTTTGTGTGTGTGAGACAGGCACTCAGCAGGCTGTGGATCATGTCAATAAGGACATTGGTCCCAAATTGATTGAGAAGGTAGAATGCACCTCTTTCATTCAGCTTTGTAGCTTTGTGTGTGTTGGAGCTTGTTTTAACATTGTGTGTGTGTGTGTGTGTGTGTGTGTGTGCATGTGTGTGCCATGGTAGAAGTTCAGTGTGGTTGAGCAGGAGAAGATTGATAAGTTCATGCTAGAGCTTGATGGAACTGAGAACAAATGTAAGTATCTCTCTCAAACACACACACGTACACACACACACACACACACACTTACGGTTCACTTAACAGTAAGAGAAAATTATTTACACACAGTGAAAATTGTTTTATAGTTTTGTCACATTCTAATCCTGTGTTTGTCTCTCTCTTGTGTGCATGTGTGTGTGTATAGCTAAGTTTGGTGCTAATGCCATCCTTGGTGTGTCTCTGGCGGTGTGTAAGGCGGGAGCAGCGGAGAAAGGAGTTCCACTGTTCAGACACATCGCTGACCTCACAGGAAACAAGAATGTCATCCTGCCTGTACCTGTATGTACTGGCACACACAAACACACACACTACTAGCATTGTTCATCTTATTTCTGTGATTGTGTATCACCAACACATTGTGCTTTACCTTAAGCTCCATGATGTCATGTGTGTGTGTGTGTGTGTGTACAGGCGTTTAACGTGATTAACGGAGGTTCTCATGCTGGGAACAAGCTGGCCATGCAGGAGTTCATGATCCTGCCAGTGGGAGCGAACAGTTTCAGCGAGGCGATGCGAATTGGTGCAGAAGTTTATCACAACCTGAAGAACGTCATTAAAGCCAAATATGGGAAGGACGCTACCAACGTGGGGGATGAGGGGGGGTTCGCCCCAAACATCTTGGAGAATAACGAGGGTTAGAGCTATCTAATCACATCACACTCATCATTTTATTTTCTGTGCACTTTAATTCAATTTCATTTTGTGTGTATGGCATTTTAACTGTGGACATTGTTACAGCAGCTTTACGGAAAAATTTCAATTCAGGATGTAAATTAGTATAATTATAAATTTATCCTTAATAAGCTTGTCAGGCTTGTTGAGGAAGAAACCTGGAAAGGAACCAGATATCAAACCTCATCATCATCATGATTTTCACTAAAGTCAGTCTGAGACCAGTGTAACAGAAACGTGAGAGTTTTGTGGCGTGTAAACATCCAGGTGTCACGTGATTACACAACCAGGCCACTGCACATGCATGATTTCCCTGTAAAGCTGTGAAAATGGATTCATCAGAATTAACTGTGAGGAATTAGCAGAAAAACCTGGAGTTACATTTGGGGTGTGTGTGTGTGTGTGTTTGTGTATAGCACTAGAGCTGTTAAAGTCTGCTATACAAAAGGCGGGTTATCCAGATAAGATCATTATCGGGATGGACGTCGCAGCTTCAGAGTTCCACAAAGCAGGAAAGTACGATCTGGACTTTAAATCTCCTGATGACCCAAAGCGCTACATCACAGGGACAGAACTTGGAGATCTGTACAAGAGCTTCATTAGGAACTACCCAGGTACTCACACACACATGCACACACACAGGTAGAAAGAACCTCCACAGGAGCAGATGAGAGCTGGATGGTGGTATATGCGTCATTTCTCTAACATGCTACGTCTATCTGACTAGCCACACTTTTCTCTTCACTAGTTCTCAGTTGTGTTTGAGGTTAATAAAAACGTGTTTTATGGTTTGAAAACTAAGAAATAAAAACATTCTGTCTCTTTCTAATAAAAGGCCAACTTTTTGCACCTTTTTCAATGTTCTTATACACTCCTTCTCTGCTGTGAATAAAAAAAAATCAGTTTTATAGTCCAGAGATATTCACCAACACAAAGTAAAAAAGAGTTCTTATGGTTATCGCTGGTGTTAAGTGGAAAACAAACTCCTCTGATTTGGGATGGACTTATTAAAAAAATTAATATGTAAAAACTGCCTGAAACTTAAAAAACTCTTCCAGTACACACAGTTCCAGGATCTGGATAAAGCTAATCAAATAAATGTGCCACATGAGACTAGCATGGGGAAGTGTTTACACTTTAATATCATCTGTGTGTGTGTGTGTGTGTGTGTGTGTGTAGTGATGTCCATTGAAGACCCATTCGATCAGGATGACTGGCAGAACTGGACGAAGTTCACCGCTTCAGTGGACATCCAGGTTGTAGGAGACGATCTGACGGTGACGAACCCCAAACGTATCCAACAAGCTGTGGAGAAGAAAGCCTGCAACTGTCTGCTACTGAAAGTGAATCAGATTGGATCAGTGACCGAGTCTATAAAGGCGTCAGTACACAAACACACACACACACACACACACATAGACGCAGCAGGGCTGACACTAAAGCACCTTCACATAGTAAACATTACAAAACACAACTTAATGCAATAAAGAAGCTTAATGTATGTGTCTGTGTTTGTGTGTGTGTGTAGCTGTAAGCTTGCACAATCTAACGGATGGGGTGTTATGGTGAGTCATCGCTCCGGTGAGACTGAGGACACATTCATCGCTGACCTCGTTGTTGGGCTGTGCACTGGACAGGTAACAAACACATACACAGGTAACAGACATATACAGTGCTCAGCGTTAATGAGTACACCCCCTTTAAAAAGTATGATTTTAATCAATATCTCAATGAACACAAGAACAGTTTCCAAAATGTTGACAAATCTGTGTTTTATAGAACATTTGTTTAGCTCATAACATTAAAGTAAGGTTAATAATATAACTTAGATTACAAAATCTTCAGTTTTACTCAAATTAGTTGATGCGAAAATGAATACATTCCACAACAAAAACTTCTACATCTAGTATTTTGTATGACCTCCATGATTTTTAAGGACAGCATCAAGTCTTCTAGGCATAGAATGAACAAGTTGGCGACATATTGCAACATCTATCTTTTTCCGTTCTTCAAGAACGACCTTTTTTAGAGCCTGGATGCTGGATGGAGTGTGATGCTCAACTTGTCTCTTCAGAATTCCACATTAGGTGTTCGATAGAGCGTCTGCCAAATGCCAGAAATGTAAATGTGTTCGACTGGGGTCAGCTCAGGAGACATACTTGGCTACTGAATCACTTTCACCCTGTTCTTCTTCAGAAATGCAACAGATGTGTGTTTAGGATCACTGACATGTTGGAAAAGTGCATCTTCTCTTTTAATACAGAACTAATAATGTGAATTCATGATACCATCAATGAAATGCAGCTCCCCGACACCAGCAGCACTCATGCAGCCCCACATAAGGACACTGCCACCACCATGCTTCACTGTAGGCACTGTGCATTTTTCTTTGTACTCCTCACCTTTGCGACACTATACAGTTTTGAAGCCATCAGTTCCAAAAACATTTATCTTGGTCTCATCACTCCAGAATATAGAGTCCCAGCTGTCTTCATGTTTTCCCACATGGGCCCTGGCAAATCCTAGGTGGTCTTTTTTGTGCATGGGCTTTAGGAGAGGCTTCTTTTGTGGACGGCACCCATGCATGCCATTCCTCTGCAGGGTACGCCATATTGTGTGACAGAAAACAGTCACCCCAGTTTGGCTTTCTACTTCTCTAGCTAATTGCAGAGAACTTGCATGGTGATTTTCTTCAACCCTTCTCATCAGAAGACACTCCTGTCAGGGTGTTAACTTCCATGGTTGCAGTTCCATCTTTGTTAAATTTCTGTATCACTTTTGCTACAGTGTTCTGATTGAAAAGTAAAGCTTTAAAGATCTTCTTGTTGCCTTCACCTTTCTTGTGCTGTTCTTGTTTCGGGATTGCCACAGTGGATCGTTAAGTCCACGTTTCCATTTGGCGCAGGTTTTATGCCAGATGCCTTTCCTGACACAACCCTCCCCAGCTTGGGACCGGCACTGAGAGTCAACTCTTCAGTGGCTGGGTTGGTACCCTGCCCAGGAATCAAACCCGGGCCGCCGCAATGAGAGCACAGGAGCCTGCCGCTGGACCAGCAGGGCATGCTGACAGTATGAAATTGGAAGGGGTTTTCTTTGTTAAGGAATGTCCTTCTATAGTCAACTGTCTGCTGGACACCTTTGCTCCTAAGAATTTCATTGGGGTGTAGTCATTTTTGCAACATGGTCTTGAATGAATTTGTAGGAAAATTACTTGTGTTGTTGTGTGTGCATATAAACAAATCTTGTTTTCAATCAATGGCCCACATTTTTGGGAGTATTTTGTAGTATAGTATCCCATAGAAAATGAAAATTTTTAACAAATTTGTTGGGGTGTACTCATTTATGCTGAGCACTGTATATACACACATATATTTACACACACATACACAGTGAGTGAGTGTGTGTGTGTGTATGTGTAGTTGCTAATGCTAATACAGTGTGTCTGTGGTTGAACAGATTAAGACTGGCGCCCCCTGCAGGTCAGAACGCTTGGCCAAGTACAATCAGCTTCTGAGGTCAGTGATGCCATCATTAATCTCACATTGATGAGTTTATGCAAATTATCTTACAGTTATGAGATTTATTATAATTGATTTAAATGAATATTCTTGAGCTTCTGTCTCTGTAGAATTGAGGAGGAGCTCGGCGACAACGCCAGATACGCTGGTCGAGACTTCCGTCATCCCAAAGTAAATTAAACTGAAGACCTACAACATGCTCATGACATAACACACACACACACACACACACACACACACAATTTTGATTAAGAATGTACCAGTTCTGGATAAAAGAACATCACTGATAACACATTACTTTTCACATTTCTAAATAAAAAATGAGCAGAGACCTACTTGTTTGTGTGTGTGTTTGTGAGAGAGATTTAAATTTATGTAGTTACAGTGCAGAAGGAATGATGAACAGAATTTTGTCGCCACCTAGTGACATGCATGTGTCAGTGTGTGTAATAAATCTCTGCTGCGGTGATGAAACACAACTGAAACTGTAGTAACCACATAGATAGATGTTCATTCATTCATTCATTGTCTACCGCTTATCCGAACTACTCTCGGGTCACGGGGAGCCTGTGCCTATCTCAGGCATCATTGGGCATCAAGGCAGGATACACCCTGGATGGAGTGCCAACCCATCGCAGGGCACACACACACATTCACGCAATCACACACTACAGACAATTTAGAGATACCATGCATGTCTTTGGACTGGGGGAGGAAACCAGAGTACCCAGAGGAAACCCCCGAGGCACGGGGAGAACATGCAAACTCCACACACACGGCGGAGGCAGGAATCGAACCCCCAACCGTGGAGGTGTGAGGCAAACGTGCTAACCACTAAGCCACCGTGCCCCCCTAGATAGATGTTCAGTGCTGTAACTGATTCACCTGTGGAGAACCGACCAGGCAGAACATTATCACCACCTGCCTAATATTGTGTTGGTCCCCTTTTGCTGCCAAAATAGCCCTGACCTGTCATACACTGTGTATTCTGACATCTTTCTATCAGAACCAGCATTAACTTTTAGTATTAACAATTTGAGCAACAGTAGCTCATCTGTTGGATCGGACCACACGGCCAGCCTTCGCTCCCCACGTGCATCAGTGAGCCTTGGCTGCCCATGACCCTGTTGCTGGTTCACCACTCTTCCTTCCTTGGACCACTTTTGATAGATACTGACCACTGCAGACCGGGAACACTGCAGTTTTGGAGATGCTCTGATCCAGTCATCTAGCCATCACAATTTGGCCCTTGTCAAACTCGCTCAAATCCTTACGCTTATCCATTTTCCCCACCCACTAACAGGTGCCATGATGAGGAGATAATCAGTGTTATTCACCATGCCTGTTAGTAGTCATAATGTTATGCCTGATCAGTGTATCTGCAGTGCACAGGATTCAGTATTGATCCACAATTTTCCAAGGGTTAGAACATCGTAGAGGAGAATTCACTCCCTGCTGCTGAGGTTCTCCACATGGAGTCTGGAGATCCACGGGTCTGCTGTTTATAGAACCAATGAGAGACCATGGAGGTGAGGTTAGACTGCAGTTGATATCATCAGTTTCTCTATCAGTGAACATCTTCATGGAGACAAACTTCATGATAGAACTAGAACCAAGCTCCTGCTCACACAACTGCACTTTCTGTTCATACAGTCAACAGTAACAGAAAAGTAATGAGTTGTAATCAGACTCTTCACCTTCCCCAATAGGAGACTGGGGTCCAAATCTATTATTTATATCCAGAATTTATGTATTTCCATAAAGCTGCCTTGTGTAGCGCTGAAACACATCAAACTGAATTGAATAAAGAAATCTGACGGAGACACGGAGCAATGATTCTGTTCAAACTGAATAGAGCACAGACACAAAACTTGTGTGTGAACATTTTTTATATCGTGGTGGGGACCAAATAACATGAATCAGACAGAGAGACAGACAGAGACAGACAGACAGAAAGAGAGAGATAGAGAGAAAGAGAAATTTCTGAGAACAGATCATGATGGAAGAGTGCCTCACCCCAAAAAATCCACCTTCCACTCCAAAACACACACTCTTACTTTCACATTTCCGAGTTAACTAACTGTTGGTCTCCACAACAGCAGCTGCTACATCCAAAGCCTTCTTCACCTTCACATGCTGGTATCAGCCCTGACCTTGGACGCACAAAGCATGTGTGTGTGTGTATGAGAGAGAGAGAGAGAGAAAGAGAGAGAGAGAGAGAATTGTAATGATAACTCGATGTGGGGTCAGTGTATTTACGTCACATTGGAGGGGGACAGACACTAACCTTAGACATTCTTCTATCATGCTCTATCTGTCTCTCTGTTTGTCTCTCTGTCTCTGGGGAAACCCTTTCAGTGAGTTAAACTATGATAGGTAGGAAATAGTTCCTGAGTGTTCTGCGTTTCCAGGGGGAAGGTTTATGGGGGGCGGAACCTGCAGGAGTCAAAGGTCACAGCACTGTGTTATTGTTCCTCACCATCACAACGGAGGAAGAGGCCCGTAAACACTGATTAAGTAATTAAATACTCTGACATACAACGTCATCAGTGTGGGTGACAGAGACTGAAAGAGAATACAAACGGCCTCTATACACACACACACACACACACACACACACACACACACACCTTGGTGATGCCTGTGAAGATGTTACAGTCTGTGATGAATGAAGATTTTGTGTGAAATGAGAAATGAGGGTTAGGGTTAAATGAGGAGTGAGTCAGATGAAAAGAGGAGTGAGGGATGGACTGATCTGCAAACTGAAAGATAGATAAATGAATATTTTTGTAATGTTCGTCTGCCGTCTCGATGGTAACAGGATGGAATGTGTGACATCACAACGCTGGGGTTTAAAATGGCTGCTGCAGTGTCAGCTCTCAGAACAGACGAGTCCTGCACAGGACAGAACACAGCACCACGCTACAACAAACAAACAAACAAAACCATATAGTTACAACGAAGACACACCGCTGAAACTCTGGATATCAAACGACCAAGTGGCTCTCCGTTTGAGAAATTTTACTGATGGTTATTTTTCAGTTATTAATTTTTGCCAAATTTAATTATCCAAGATGGCTTCTTCATCTTCCCACCTTTTTGCCCTTTTCCTCTCAATCAGCATAGTGACAGGAGTAATGAACCAACCATCGTCACGGAGACCTGATTCTCAGGTGAGTGTTCCTCTCTCTCTCTCTCTCTCTCTCTCTCTCTCTCTCTCTCTCTCTCTCTCTCTCTTACACACACACACACACACACACTAAGAAGTGTGTAATGTTCCTGACTCAACAGTACAGATATAGATTAGTGTGCAATCAATCAATATGTTTTCAATAAATAATAAACATTCATTGTTAAATTTTTTTTTTAAACATTTCTAAATGTAAACATAATGCAAACTAACAGTTCATGGGTTTGTTTCAGATTCTACAGGATCTGTTCGGGTCAGAAATCACTTCCCTCCTATTGTCCCAGCCCGAGGTCACAGAAGGCTCAGCTCAAAGCCCCGCCCCCTCTGTGAGTGATTGGCGTGGTCCATCAGGACATTTTGTGATGGAAGAACCCCACCGTCTTGTGCCCCGCCCCTTCCTAGACTTGCTAATGAGGCAGAGGAAGTTCCGGGTGCGGAGCAAGAAGGGTTCTGCACGCGGCTGCTTCGGGATTAAAGTGGACCGTATCGGAGCACTCAGTGGACTGGGCTGCTGACAATGGGGATAAAACGACTGATCCACCACCTTCCACACTGGCCACTGTGCTATGGACTAGCTGATGAGGAAGGAGTAGTTAGTGAGAGTGAGTTACGGTTGTGTAATTAGGGAACGAGGCTGAACACTGATCCTGGATCAGACATTTAGTGAGAGCAAAACTGTAACCGAACCGAGACACTGACCCAAGATCAGTGAACCTGACCGGCTTTTTCTCCAGGGCTGTATGTGTGTGTGTGTGTGTGTGTTACCTTTCCAAACGAAGACCAAATGTCTGATTTGATAGGAATAAATTACAAGCTTTAACTTGTGGGGACATTTTAAACAACCTCCACAAAGAAGTGCTTTATTTTAAAAAATGATGAACCAAAAGATTTCCTTTTGGGCACTGAGGATAGCAATAAACAAATCAGTGAAAGTCCTTACAAATAATGAATCTGTGTGAGTGTGTTGGTTGAGATGACGATCATCTGTGATGATGATGATGATGATGATGATGATGATGTAACCCAATTTAGTGTGAAAGTGAAGACAAGTTAAAATCTGCTCTGTGTCTCTGGTGGGTGCCATTATTTATGATCTATCCTGATGAATTTTACTACAGAGCATAATGTAGAAAAATTATTTGCACTCCTGATATCCCACAACGCACTGCAACAGGCACTGCAGTTCACTGCGAAATGGGACACATCCTCAGCAGCCCCTGAAGTGATGAAATGAGTTGAATTTAATAAATATAGACTATATAAATATATAAATTACCAATAAATGTAGTTCAGTACAAGTGAAAACATTACATTTAATAAGATTAAACTGATGGTACAGATTTGATCTTTTACCTTCATAACCTGCTGTTTTTGTGTGGACATTTAAAAGGTTTGTTTTTGAATTAAGAAATAAAAAAGAAATAGATAAAACTCTGTTCTATAATATTGAAAAGCTTCCTGCTTCATAGACATCCATTTGTAATTTGATATGCTAATGATAATGATTAAATGTATATCAATATGCAAATTAATCAATTATGTCACCTAGAAACTTTTTGAGTGTACTTTAGCTGCTTTAGTTCGAAAAGAGTAAACACAACGAGAAGTAATTAGCCTTCATTTGTCAAATATACTTTATTGCACAGTGAAATTCTTTCTTCACATATCCTATCCACATTGGAGGGTTGGGGTCAGAGTGCAGGGTCAGCTATGATACAGTGCCCCTGGTTGGGGGCCTTGCTCAAGGGCCCAATGGTGGCAGCTTGGCGGTGCTGGGGTCATGAACCCCGATCTGCGATCAACAACCCAGAGCCCACTTGAACTACCACCACCCTAGAAGATCTCACTGCTCACCAAACTGTCCCACAGCCCCAACCTCAAACGACGAACTAATTAACAATCCAAAATAATAAACTTTATTCATAAACCTACTTTACATAAACGTTTAGTTGGCTATCCTAGTTAATTAAACCAGCAGGGACATAAGCTAAACGGTTATCCAGGCATTCAAATTTCAGGCATTCGATTTTAATTTCTATTTTAATTATATAGAATTGTACACAAAGCAGCTTTACAGAAATGCAGATGTAGTTGATACAAATAAAATTCACACACACACACACACACACACACACACACACACACTATTATTATTAGATTATTATTATTAGATACTTAAATGTGACAATAAACATTAGTAGAAACCAATAAAATCTATTTTACAATTTAATTTGTTAATGTTTTGTGTAAGTATGGAATATCGCTACAAATAGTTTGCTAATGATCGACGATTACTGTTAGCGACAAGCTAACGTCAGGTGCGGGTGTTTATGGGATATGTAGTTTTCATAGCGTTACTAAAAACCTGGGGACACCACCATATGTCGTATAATTCACAAAAAAAGCTATTAATTATCTATTAATGCTGAAAACTGGATAAAATACTGATTATTGACTGTGTAACGGTGCTTGACTCACTGAAATGATTGAGCGGAATTCAGTTCCGGCATCAGTTTTGATGACGTAGTCAGCTACATGTCACATGACCTGGAGAAGCGCGGGTCAGTGTGTGGTCACGTGCTCCACAGGTCTCAAAGCAGCTAGCGGCTCAGCTATTACTCCGGCTCACGACTTCTGTTTCTCTGATTAAACACCGAAAGATTAAACAACCTGGCGGCTTTATTTCACCCTCGAGCGCGTTTTAGTGTGACGTGATTCTGTTCCTTTGTGTAAATATCCGTCATTTCCGGTCATCATGTCGGCGGTGCAGAGGATGAAAGTGGCGAACGAGAAACACAGCAAGACCATCACACAGCGCGGACACGTGCAAAAGACCGCGGTAACACACGCGTGCTCGTGCTCGTCCTCGTCCACACACACACACACACAGCTGCCTATTATATGAGTCACTACTGTGTTACTCCCAGGCGGTTTGAGTGATCAATCAAAAAGTGAATATCTTACAGCCTTATTGTGTTAAAGCCCTAGGCAGGATATGGCGTCAGTATGAAATGAAGCACCGCCCCCAACATGTAATTTCAAGATAATAATAATAATAAAGCTGCAAGCAGCATTTGTGGGGGTGAAGCATCCATAATCTCACACATTCACAGACACTCTACAACTAAACAATCAGTGTACAGCAGAATTGTAACTTTAGACACAGGGATGCAGAGTGATTTGTAGTTTCACTCGTGTGTGTTTTGATCACAGACAGTGGTGGAATTCTCAGACTGATGGAGGAAAGTTCTAGAGGAACAGATGCGCAGAAGGATGTAATGATGTGCAGCGTAATGAGCCTAACTCATTGTAGCGTTCAGCATTGCTGTTTATGTCTTTGGGTAATGAGTGTGTGTGTGTGTGTGTGTGTGTGTGTGTGTGTGTGTGTGTGTGATAGCGGGTGCAGGGAGAGGAGAAATCTCCAGTGGGACCATGGCTCCTCGCTTTGTTTGTGTTTGTAGTGTGTGGCTCAGGTGAGTTCTTCTTCTTCTTCTTCTTCTTCTTATTATTATTATTATTTTTACTATTATTATTATTATTATTATTATCATTATTATTATAATTACAGTTATAGTGACAGTTTTATCATAATTCTAATTATTAATTTAATTCGTTATTAGTGTTATTATTGTCATATTAGGTGTTTGTTTAAGTAGCAGGCTGTTCCGGCTGCCGAGGGGCGGATCTTATGTTACCACTTTATTTACACAATTCAATTAACCAGCTTTATCGATTTGATTAAATCTACTAGGTTTAATCAGCATTCATGTTAGCTAAGTGCTGCAAGTAGCTGATTAATTTAGTCATTAATGACAATGCTCTATCAGAATGCCATGTTGGGAGATGGAGGAGAGACAGGTGATTATGGACCATTAGACAGCATCTTATATACTCCACACTATTCTGCACTCCTACTGGGTGGAGAAAGGTATCGGGAGTTCTGTGTGATAGGAAAATATCAGCGAGAATCAAGGGGAAGGTGTACAGGACAGTGGTGAGACCGGCCATGCTGTATGGTTTAGAGACAGTGTCACTGAGGAAGAGACAGGAGTCAGAGCTAGAGGTAGCAGAGCTGAAGATGTTGAGGTTCTCTTTGGGAGTGACAAGATTGGACAGGATTAGGAACGAGTACATCAGAGGGACAGCTCATTTTGGACGATTGGGGGACAAAGTTAGGGAGACCAGATTAAGATGGTTTGGACATGTTCAGAGGAGGGAGAGTGAGTATATTGGTAGGAGAATGTTGGACATGGGGCTGCCAGGCAGGAGGCAAAGAGGAAGGCCAAAGAGGAGGTATATGGATGGAATTAATGAGGATATGAAGCTAGTGGGTGCAAGTGTTGAGGATGCAGAAGATAGGGATAGGTGGAGAGAGATGATTCGCTGTGGCGACCCCTGAAGGGAAAAGCCGAAAGAAGAAGAAGAAGATTCTGCACTCCTACATACTTCCAAAAACTCTGTCCGAATATTTGCATATGCAACTATATAAGGCAACATTTGAATAATATGGAAATGAGTGGAAAATATGAGAAATTGTGTTTAAACTGTAACATCTGTGTGTTTATGTCTATCTGTCTCTCTCCCTGCTTGTCTGTCTCTCAGCTATCTTCCAGATCATACAGAGTATCAGACAGGGCATGTAGGATGGTGATGTTTGGTATCCGGCTGATGGCCAGAATGAAGCTCCTCCCACTAATACTGACTGACCGATCACCTGCTCCTGTGTAGAGTTTACATTATAATGGAGCTGTTCTTTCACTGACTGTGTGTGTGTGTGCGTGTGTGTGTGTGTGTGTGTGTGTGTGTGTGTGTGTGTGTAGTGCAATGCTATGCAATATTTTATAACAGCAAATAAACTATTTTCTCTACACACACAACTGTCTGTCTGTCTCTCTGTAGATGTCATTGACACACAGTGGAAAGAATAATAAACTGAGTGTGTGAGAGTAGACACATACATTTATGGTGTTTGTCAGATTCTCATATTCCAGAGTGATTTTTGTTCATACAGTTGAACAGCGAAGGCTTTTGCTCAGAGGCCCAGCAGCAGCACTGACCTTCCTCTCACCCCTTACATCGTCTCACAACATTAAGGACAGCTGTAAAAGGTTTTGTTGTATAACATTTTGATGTATTTATTGTGTTGTGTTTATTCTGGGGGACAGTGTTTCCTCTCATGCTTTTGTGTGCATATTTTCAGTGTTTTCTCTGTTTCCTCTTAGTGTTTATTAATGACATTTAAAAAAAAATTTTTTATCTGTCTCTGGCTGAAATACTGAAATAACAGAATAATGAGCTGTGGACAGCAGCACAGTGTAATGTGGCAAATGTATGCTGAACTTTTGAAACTTGTTGATGGATCCTGCTTTGTGCACACGGGCATCATGCTGGAACAGGAGATGTTCTTCCCATACTGCTGGCACAATGTTTGAAGGATGGAGCTATGTAAAGTGTGTTAGTATTCTGTACATTAACAATAAACATTCCCTTACACTGGAACTGAAGAGTCCAAACCCTGAGAACAGCTCTAAATCTTTATCCTCTTTCTGGTCCACACATTACTGTTGGCTCTGAGTTCTTCATTATGTGCCGTTCTGCCACCAGAGTGTTTCTGTGGAGACTATGCTGCATTTTAATTAACCTGGTAATAATAAGTTTGGGTGAAACACCTGAACTCAACCATCAGGAGGGGTGCGTACATTCGGCCATGTGTGGATTTGGTGTAAAGTCTGTGTGTGTTCAGTGACATACTAAATTAACACAATGGAGTTATGAAGTTACTGTTTTCCACTGTTGTTGATAATTTTCCAGTAACAGCACATCCCCAAATGTTTTATTCCTCGAATAACGAATGTTCACTTATTATTTATTAGACATGTCGTACTTTTTATCCAGTTCTTGTTACATTTGATGTGGGATGTCTCAGACCGTGGTTAGACCTGGCGTCTCCAGGGAACCCTTGTGATCTGGTTTCACGACAACACGTCATTGTTTCCGCTGGAGAAAGGCTGGGGAACATATTTATTATTATTTATTAAAACGTTCTGCTGCTACGTTTATTTTCAGACAGAAATGTCGCAAAGTTCCTATCTTATGTACCTCAATGAACTGATTATAACGTTTTAATCTTGTGGTTGAGCTGTCCATGTGAATAAGCTGTTGCTATGGAAACGATAAGGTATAAGAGAGAGTGCATTAATATAAACCTGCGCTACAGTCAGAGCTGCTGTTAGAGAGAATTAATCAACACCTGACCACCAATCAGAGTCCAGAACTTAACCTTCGCGTGGTGTAATACTATTTCTTGGTATATATTAATATTAATATTAATTTTAATATTAATATTAACAATATTAATTAGTTAAAATATTAATAATAGAACAATAATGAAACAATCTGCAGTAAAAATACTGCTAAATTATTATTATTTACAAATCATAAAGAAATATAGTGACGTTTACTTTTAACATAATTTCTCTCTCTCTCACTCTCGCTCTCGCGCGCTCTCGGGATGACGTCACAGGCCGTTCCCTACAACATGGCGGCTGTGTGTGAGGAGGCGGAAGGTAAGAGAACATTTTAGCTCCTTTTTTCTCTATTTCCTTCTGTTTACGTCTCTGTCTGTCTGATTCGTCTCCTTCTTTCTCCTGATCATGTCCTTCAGCCCACGCGCGCGCGCGTGTATGTGTATACATGTGTGTGTGTGTGTGTGTGTGTGTGAGAGAGAGAGAGAGAGAGAGAGAGAGAGAGAGAGAGAGAGAGAGAGAGAGAGAGAGAGAGAGAGAGAGAGAGAGAGAGAGTGTGTGTGTGTGTGTGTGTGTGTGTGTGTGTGTGTGTGTGTGTGTGTGTGTGTGTGTGTGTGTGTTTATTTATCTGCCGTTTCCCACTGTGGTTCCGTTCCAAACTGCATTACAAAGTGTGTCAGAACCGTACGACCTGTTTTGTTTTGTGTGTGTGTGTGTGTGTGTGTGTGTGTGTGTGTTATTATGCGGCGCACAAACAGGCTTTAATACCATCCATGTTTCGGGAAGAGCCCTAATGAACACACACACACACACACACACACACACCTCCGTCATCATAGAGCCAGTCAGAGCTATGTATCATTTTTAGTGCATACATCCTGCTTTAACACACACACACCCCTAATGAACCTGAGTGTGCTAGTGTGTGTTTGTTTAACCCTAATCATATGGGATTAGTTTTCCATATGAAGGTGTGTGATGTAATGATTCCCGGAGTGTCTCTGGGATTTTAATCAGAATCTGGAAAAATGACTTATTTTCTCTTCTAGAAAGTGAGCAGTAGAAATAACTCCAGCTGATATTTATTCTGTCTGAACTGACAT
>JAUCMX010000017.1:13708381-13735881 GCA_033459395.1 Hemibagrus guttatus | reverse complement strand
AGATTTAGAACACAGTCAAGTCCTTATGAGGAGACGCTTCGTAGCATTTAGTAAACTGCCACTGATGATCTCAGACTTAAAGTACAATTTCGAACACGCCTGGTCACACATTCAGAATCGGGCCCTGCCCTTTAGTACACTCTGTCTATCAGTTTCTCTCTGACTTTTTTCTCTGTCTCTGTTTGTCTGTCAGTCTGGACCCTGGTTTGAGCGCCGGATCGTGAGTGTATGTGAGCGAATGATGAGTGGAGGACGGTGGGGTGGTGGTGAGAGACTCACACACTGCATCAGACATAGAGGGATGACATTACTGCACCTTGCAGCTGCGCAAGGATATACACACCTCATACACACACTCATCCGTTGGAGGTAACACACACGCGCACACACACACTTGTTGAATATTAAAGGTTAGATTTTGGTCAGAATTTCATTAGAATCTGTCTCTCTCTCATTCAGGACTCTGAGTGCTGACAGTCTGGATCTGGAACAGGAAGTAGATCCACTAAATGTAGATCATTTCTCCTGCACACCGCTGGTCAGTAACACATTTTCATTTACTTTTTTCCTACGTTGTTGTTAAGTTCCAGATTGTGATTGGTCAAAACATGTTGATTAATTTTTTATAGTAGCATCTGACCACACCTGTTTGGATGCTCCACATAAACAGATTTTTTTTTTTTATCATTGATATGGTAATGTGTGTATGTGATGTGGGTAAGGAGTCTCCAGTGTCATTTGTGTGTGGAAGGCAGAGGTGAAGCTGGAATGTGAAGTTTTTCCACATCTTCAGGATAGAGGAGTTTACACTTCTTTGCAGTTTCTCAGTAACATTACAAGCTGAGATTTTTCTCTTATTAACTTTGAGAGAGAATAAAGAGAGACTGCTGAGGAAAACACTGTTTATAGCTGATAGTACACAAGAGACAACAGGAAGTAACATAACATTAAATGTACCATTTAAGGCATAAAAATATGACACGTTTGTTAATGAATAGAAATTTTAGTCATTGGTAAATTGCTGTGGTACAAGAGTTCTAAAACACTTGGGGATGTGCTGTAAGAGTAAAACTTCAGGGTGGAGTAATGAAGTAGCGTTACTGTTGATAATTGTCTTCTAACGCGCTTTATTCCTCACATAATAACAAAATTCAAGGCTGGAGTCATAGTAAAGTGTTTCCTCATATTCTCCGGAGATCACAGTTTTGGGTTTTGGTGATGCCAGAGCAGGGTGGAGTCTGAGAGAGTGAAACCGTCCAGCTGGTTGGGTTTGAGAGACGGCCTTCCTGTCCCCCTGTAAATCACAATGTTTTTTTAGCTCATGTGTATAAACAACTGGAGAGTTGGTGATTTCCTCTCAGTGTTCAAATGCAGTATGACATGTCTTTATCTTTTTTGGTGTGTGTGTGTGTGCGTTTGTAGATGTGGGCCTGTGCTCTGGGTCACCAGTCTGCTGCAGTCTTACTGTACAGGTGGAGCAGTGTGGCACTGATGATCCCTGACTCTCTCGGTCGTCTCCCTCTTGCTGTCGCTCGCTCACGGGGACACACCCGTCTAGCCTGCTGCCTTGAGGAGTTGCACACACACACACTCTTACAGGCACAGACACCAGAGATCACAAACACGCACAACCAGTCACATACACTGGACACCTCACCACCACCTCAGCTACCCCTTTCTCCACTATCTACAAGTCCTGATACAGGTAAAGCTCTCACACACACTGCTTGCTAATAAGATCTCTAAATGATCATAAACTCACGTGCTTTACGATAAATTCTCTTTGGATTGTTAAATTTTGCTTTTCTATTCTCTCTCACTCTCTCTCAGGTCTGAGTTCCTCCAGTAGTATTCCATCCCCCAGTGACCCTCCATCTCCTAGCTCCGCATACTCTAGCGGTTCAGCTCTGCCCACCTCTCCTCTGTCTCCTCCTGACCCAATGGACACTTCCTGTGACTCCTCCCCATGCTTCTCTCCAACACCGGCCCTTCGATGCCCAACCCCCCAAAACATGGACACACACTTCCTGTTGGATTCTTCCCCACACTCACACACACACTTGGAGCACGCACACTCCTCATTCGAGGCAGAATTGCTCAGTTACAGTGAGAACGCAGAGAACGAGGAATACCTCCCTGCTGAGGTATTACAGGTGAGACACACACACACACACACACACACACACACACAGTATGGTGTCTGCATATTTCTTCAACCTGTGCTTGTGTGTGTGTGTGTGTGTCAGGTTGACATGGCAACACTGGCTGAGCAGATAATTGAGGCAACTCCTGAGCGAATTAAACAGGAAGAATTTCCCAGGGGGGCGGAGTCACCACTCAGAGAGAGGCGGGACAATACAGCTATTCATGACACCATGCCATGGCTTGCACCTTATCTGGATACTGTAGACAGGTACATACATACACACACACACACACACACACACACACACATACATCCATCATACCTTGGTCATTTATGTGTGTGTGTGTGTGTCTTAGGTGTGTGTGTCCAACCCCACAGCCCCCTTCCCCTCTCAGTGCTCTAGCTCTACAGAGGCTCCGCCCCCCAAGTAGTGCAGCATGGGCAGAGTTTTTGAACGCCTCAGCCAATGGGAGGATGGAGAGAGACTTCGCTTTGCTCACTCTAACAGACAGTGAGCAGCGGGAACTTTATGAAGCTGCTCGCATCATCCAGAATGCATTCCGCAGATACAAGGTACACACACGATAAGTGTTATATTTTCAATGTTGTTGAAGATCAGTTTTTACCCCATAGTAAATAGAACAGCAGCACTGGGAGTGTTATTTACTCATCACCATGGTTGCATGGTTCAGGGGCGGAGACTAAAGGAACAACAGGATATGGCTGCTGCAGTGATCCAGCGATGCTACAGGAAGTACAAACAGGTATACACACACAGTGCCACAGTCACACACCCAGGCTTCAATTTGCCAAGAAAACACAACCCCAACCCCCACGAACACACACACTCAAGAACTTTCTCTGTATATGTGCAGTGTATAACACACTTCATGCCAGTGTGTTGCCCTCTACAGGAAAAATGGCCACTGTGTATGTTGGTATTTATTTTTATGCTGACTAACAATCACTAATATCTCTCACTGTTCTGTCTCAATCTCCTCCTGTCTCACTTTATCTTTGCCTCTTCTTTGTCTTTCTTTCTGTCTCTCTCTTTCCTGTCGTCCTTACCCTTTCCTTTTTATCTGTCTCTGTTTGTCATGCAAGCTAACATGGATTGCTCTGAAGGTAAAATTAAACTCTAATGCCGTGTTTCCATTACTGTTGTGTCTCCTATTACCTCACACACACACAAATAGATTGCTGTGTGTTTACCCTCCTTAAATCTGAGTGTTAATCCAGCTGTGGAAACGGGGTGTGTGTGTGTGTGTGTGTGTGTGTGGGTGTGGGTGTGGGTGTGTGTGTGTGTTCGTGTTCACTCTGTGTTTAATATGCACTGTTGCAGTGTGTGTTGGTACAGACCCGCTACTTTACTCTGTGTGTGTGAGACTTGGTGTGTGTGTAACATGTTGTCCTCTCTCGTCATCAGTATGCTCTGTATAAGAAGATGACGCAGGCAGCCATTTTGATCCAGAGTAAGTTCCGGAGTTACTACGAGCAGAAGAAGTTCCAGCAGAGTCGCAGAGCTGCGGTTCTCATCCAGCAGTACTACCGCAGCTATAAAGAGTATGAACGCATCAAACAGGGAGGAAGAACTGGTGCAGCACTCTCCAACAAGATGAAGTGAGTCAGCTCTTGCTCTCGCTCTCTCTCTCTCTCTCTCTTTAGGGTTAGGTTCTCACATACGCACACACCCACACACACACAGAGTATTGCTCATTTAACAGAAATGTATAGAACTTGTGTGTATGGAAAGGTCCTTTGGATTTTGTCAGGAGCTTTCTGTATGTTTCCACATGTTCTGTGTGTTTTTTAGGATCATTTTAATGATCCTTATTTTTTAACTTTAGGGGTAGAGCTTCACACTTCTAGGATTTCAAATACTTTGATGTTATTTTACACCGTTCTTCTGGATCCTGGAGAAACTCTACACATTCATATTCATAACATTCATAAAGGTTCCAAAAATGTTTTTTTTTTCCATGAAAGGTTCTAGAATTAAAAAAAATTAAAATCAATAAAAAAAACATCCCTTAACTGTTGTTTGTTCCTGCAGAGGCTCGTTCCTGACTAAGAAGCAGGATCAGGCAGCTCGCAAAATCATGCGCTTCTTTAGACGCTGCAGACACAGGTACAAACACACACGCACACACAAACACAACTTCCATATGTTCTGATGTGAATTTCAGAAACGTCTGTTTGGTTCAGTCTTCAAGAACGTAGAAATAATTGCATTCCAATTGAACACGCACTCCTGTAACACAGCACACATGCTGCAGCATCTTACATTATTTAAGTCACTAAAGTTAATCAGGGACCAAACAAATCATCACTTGTTCATGGTGAAGTAACTTTATCACAGCAAAATGGATTCCTTGGGTTCAGCCACAGGAACCTTTTCTAGAAACTTAATGCATTTTCACCAGAGGAACCAGGGCTGATGTTGGTTTCAGGGCAATACTCTTGATCAAGGTACCTTTAGTTCCTGCTCCTGTAGATCAGGAACTATGAATGTGGAGATTGCAGTACAGAATTGTTTGAAGAATCAGGAGCTAAAGTTTGTCCTGCTAAAAGAGAACGTAAACACTGTCCTCTGAGACGGAGTGTTATTGCTCAACAAGCTGTGAGGAACAAGCTGAGCAATGTGAAGAGATTCTCGGTGATTGGAGGAGATACGCTGTGTTCTGACATCTGGAAGGTTCTCCAAGTGAATTTCTGAAAACAGTTCACTGATGGAGAATTTACTCACTGTCTCTCTCTTCCAGGATAAAGGAGCTAAAGCAGAGCAAAGAGCTGGAGCGGAGAGGCCTGACCACCTGACCACACACACGCACACACTTTTCCCTACAGGTTTACAATCATTAACTAAAATAACCTGAGAGGCGACAAACTTCCTGCTTCCTGCATGTCCTCTGAAGGAGTGAACATCTTCATTCCTCCGTCTCCTGCCCTTTAACTCTCGCACTTGAAAACAATGAATGAACTTGTGTACAGTTTCGTTGTCCATGTTTACGTTCCCCGGGATTGGAGTTTGCCAGCTAGCATGATTCGGGGCTAGCATTGTGAGTTAGCTGAGCATTCTGCTGCTTAAACCCTTTCAGGCTCAAATTTTCTTTTTGTATTTTGTTGTTCTTGCAGCTTGTAATACAGTGTCTTACAAAATGTATCTCTATATAATTCTAACGATCCATGTATGTAAACATATATATTCTACAGGATGAAATTATTGTCTTGGATATAAATTTATTTCTGCTTTTTTTTTAGCATGTTTAAAATAACTCGATGTTTACCTTCTCAGTGAGTGACCGTTTTCTCACACCACTGATTTTCAGTCTTAGACCTCGTCCCCTTGTCCCCTCGTCCATTTCCCCTCATCCTTCTGTGCCCTTCTTCATTCCTGTTCCCTTCCCCTTATCCCCTTATCCCCTTGTTCCTGTCTTCTTGTCCACTTTCCCTTGTCCCCTCGTTCCCTCGCGCTGTGGCAGCTTGAGTGATGTGTGTTAGATGAGAATTGACTCACCTTACCTAGAAGACACTGCTGCAGTCTGACATTTTTGGACTTAACCTTAAAGCCAGAAGCTTCAAATTTCAAAATATTCAGACATGGCGTTTGTTAGCAAGTTAGGGTCCTAGCTCCAGCCCTTGTTGGGAGAAAGGGGATAAGGGTTCGTTTAAAGGGTTCGTTCGCTGTATTGAAACACAGACTTGTGAGACGAGATCGGAGCAGAGAGTGCACGCTTCACACACGAGAGATCTTCATACAGTGTGAAAAATAACGTCTTAAACAGCACTTGAGTGATGTAGCGTATTGCTGATCAAACACGAGCTGAAACACAAGTGAACTTTAACCTTTCACGTGGAGGCATGTCACCTGATGCTGAGCTCGGATGATATGTCGCTGTAATTAGACCATAATAATTAATCTGAAATTTAGCCATTGTTAGTATAAACTTACATACAGTGACTTTAACTTTTATTTTTAGATAAAAATCTGCAGTAAGGAATTTCAGTAGAAATGCGTTTATAATGCTGTGTGGAAGAGAGAAAGTGGTTCCACTGTGTGATAGACTGCTATAGGTTTCGAGGGATTTCTCTAAACAGCTCTACGTTAAACACGATCCTGAAGTGAGGAGCAGAAACATGTCTACAATGACGCTGGACTGCTGCTTCCTTTGGTGTGGTGTTCAGTTGATTAGCTCTTGGCTATGAGTGGATCAGTCTGACCCTAAAACCTGCTCATGGTTTCTGCTCAGTGTGTCGTTTTTAATTCACCCTGAATTTATTCACAGCTACGAGAAAAACTCATCGTATTTTATATGCATCAGTGAAATCCATTTGAAATCTAAAACTTAAAACTAATGAAGCTTAAATAAATTTTTTAATGTACTGACCTCGCTGTTTCCTAATAACGATGTTATAATCTATTACAATTGTGTTTGATGTTTTTATTTAAGTTTCTCTCAGCATGTGGCTTTTTTTTTTTCATTTCCATTTGATCAACAGCGTTTTCGCACCAAAACAACACAGGAACCTTTCATTATATGGATTATTTTTGATTGTGCAGTGCCTTGAAGTCTTTAATACAGTCATGTGTATACACACACACACACACACGAGTTATATCGTATTGCAGTTTGTTATGCATATGAATTTGTGTGTGCGCGTATGTGTTATACTTCACCACTGCGTGTGTTAATATTATGCATTAATGTGTAAATATTGTACATTATAAAGAGCTGTTGGTTTTATATATATATATATATATATATATATATATATATATATATATATATATATATATATATATATATATATATATATATATATATATATATTTAGCAGGAATATATTTGTTTGTTGGATATAAAACATTGTAGTTTTTTTGTTCACACATACGCATGATTAGAATTACAGCTTCTGCATGAGTTCCTTTTAGAGACTTACTTTCAGATATTGGATAAAGTGTGTAAGTGTTGCAGAGAGTTTATTTATGAATAACATCATCGCTTCAAATTGTTTTTACTGGAAATTTTCTTTTATTGGTGTTCAGGCTGTTTTGCTAATTAATGATTAAAATGTTAAAATGTGTGCTTGAAAATGTTTTCCTCTGATGTTTAATGCAAAAGAATGAAAGTAGACTCACACACACCGACATTAAAACACATTCCCTCAACCTTCATCAGCTTGATGTTCAGCGTCATAATGCTTTCTCTGGTAAAGAATTTCACAGAAACTAAAATGTACAGTTCAAAATTCATGTAATATTTAATAACCAACCAACTCTTAGTGACTCACGAGAGTCATAACACTGCTGGGACACAAAATACAGCAAATTGAATAGACACACACACACACACACACACACACACACACACACACACACACACACATCCCAGCTCACAGTAATACTGTTTATTCAATAAACCTCAATATCTGTATCCATGGCAACCAAACAGCTATTATTAAAACTTTAAACACACAGTGAGTAAACAAAATCAATAAATCTGTATTTCAGTCACAGCTTCTCCCGGGCAGTGGATCTGACTCACAGTGTGTCCCAAACGCTAGTCTTTAATAAGGAATAAAAATGGTTAGAACTGCTTTTAGAGCAAGTCATATGTTTGTGCTGTTTTAGCTGATTAGCAATGAACAGTTAAAACCATGTGACTTTCAGCTCTGTGTTTTATATAACATATTTAACTTTACATTTCAGTCCCCATACTGCTCACTGTGCAGGATGGCTCACACACACACCTCTTGGGGGTTCAGTTCCTGGCAACAAATTCTTCCCAGAATCCATTAAGATGACATCACACACACACACACACACACACACACAGTGGTCAGAAGTGTGTGCTGGAAGGGGAGGGGGCTGGCAGGGGTCGGGTGCGTGGGTGGAGTAGGGCGCGGACGTTGTCACGGTAACGGGAGGACATGATGTTGTAGAGCAGTGGGTTGATGGCGGCGCTGCAGTAGAACAGCACGAAGGAAATGAGGTTCAGATACTGAGAGAGGAAATAAACCTGAACGCTGGAATTCAGAGACAGACAGAACAATGTACGAGCTACATGAAACGGCAACCAACACACCACAAACACACACACTATCACCACTACACACCACACAGGCAGGGGTTCACAGGGGGAGAGAGACAGAGAGAGAGAGATTATTATTATTATTATTGTTGTTGTAAATGATGAAGTGTAATATTCTGTCATTCCTTTAGTTCAGTTTGATAAAGAGCTGAACTTGTGGACAGTTAAACAACTGAACAATCAGCAGATAAACTGGTAAATAAATGAATATAGGAACAGGAAGGAGGTAAAAAAAACCTCATTTTAAACAGGTAAACTAGAAATACACTGATCAGGCATAACATTATGACCACCTGCCTAACATTTTGTTGGTCCCCCTTTTGCTGCCAAAACAGCCCTGGCATGTCAAGGCATAGACTCCACTAGATCCCTGAAGGTGTGCTGTGGTATCTGGCACCAAGATGTTAGCAGCAGATCCTTTAAATCCTGTAAGTTGCAAGGTGGAGCCTCCATGGATTGAACTTGTTTGGTCAGCACATCCCACAGATGCTCGATTGGATTGAGATCTGGGGAATTTGGAGGCCAAGTCAACACCTCAAACTCGTTGTTGTGCTCATCAAACCATTCCTGAACCATTTTTACTTTGTGGCACGGTGCATCATCCTGCTGAAAGAGGCCACAACCATCAGGGAATACCATTTCCATGAAAGGGTGTACAGTGGTGTGAAAAAGTGTTGGCCCCCTTCCTGGTTTCTTATTTTTTTGCATGTTTGTCACACTTTAATGTTTCAGATAATCAAACACATTTAAATATTAGTCAAAGATAACACAAGTAAACACATCATGCAGTTTTTAAATGAAGGTTTTTATTATTAAGGGAAAACAAAATCCAAAACTACATGGCCCTGTTTGAAAAAGTGTTTGCCCCCTAAGCCTAATAACTGGTTGTGCCACCCTTAGCAGCAACAACTGCAATCAAGCGTTTTTGATAACTTGCAATGAGTCCATATTTTACTGTTGGTATGATGTTCTTTTTCGGAAATGCAGTGTTACTTTTACGCCAGATGTAATGGGACACAGACCTTCCAAAAAGTTCAATTTTTGTCTCGTCAGTCCACAGAGTATTTTCCCAAAAGTCTTGGGGATCATCAAGATGTTTTCTGGCAAAACTGAGACGAGCCTTTATGTTCTTTTTGCTCAGCAGCGGTTTTCGTCTTGGAACTTTTTGCAAACCATTTTTGCCCAGTCTCTTTCTTATGGTGGAGTCATGAACACTCACCTTAACTGAGGCAAGTGAGGCCTGCAGTTCTTTGGATGTTGTTGTAGGGTCTTTTGTGACCTCCTGGATGAGTTGTCGCTGCACTCTTGGGGTCATTTTGGTCGGCCGGACACTCCTGGGAAGGTTCTCCACTGTTCCATGTTTTCGCCATTTGTAGATAATGGCTCTCACTGTGGTTCGCGGCAGTCCCAATGCTTTAGACAGCTTCATAACCTTTTCCAGACTGATAGATCGGTAGGTTTGTGACCTCAAGCTGAAGCGAACTTGGGTTCTGCAGCAGGACAATGATCCAAAACACAGCAGCAAGTCCACCTCTGAATGGCTGAAGAGAAAAAAAATGAAGACTTTGGAGTGGCCTAGTCAAAGTCCTGACCTCAATCCGATTGAGATGCTGTGGCATGACCTTAAAAAGGTGGTTCATGCTCGAAAACCCTCCAATGTGGCTGAATTACAACAATTCTGCAAAGATGAGTGGGCCAAAATTCCTCCACAGCACTGTAACAGACTCATTACAAGTTATCGAAAACGCTTGATTGCAGTTGTTGCTGCTAAGGGTGGCCCTTATGGTACATGGACACAGGGCCATGTAGTTTTGGATTTTGTTTTCCCTTAATAATAAAAACCTTCATTTAAAAACTGCATGATGTGTTTACTTGTGTTATCTTTGACTAATATTTAAATGTGTTTGATTATCTGAAACATTAAAGTGTGACAAACATGCAAAAAAATAAGAAATCAGGAAGGGGAACACTTTTTCACACCACTATACATGGTCTGCAACATTGCTTAGGTAGGTGGTACGTGTCAAAGTAACATCCACGTGGATGGCAGGACCAAGGTTTTCTTAGCAGAACATTGCCCAAAGCATGACACTGCCTCTGCCAGCTTGCCTTCTTCCCATAGTGCATCCTGGTGCCAGGTGTTCCCCAAATAAGCGATGCGCACACACCCAGCCATCCACGGGATGTAAAAGAAACTGTGATTCATCAGACCAGGCCACCTTCTTCCATTGCTCCGTGGTCCAGTTCTAATGCTCACGTGTCCATTGTTGCCGTTTTCGGCGGTGAACTGGAGTCAGCATGGGCACCCTGACTGGTCTATGCAGCCCCATACACAACAAACTCTGATGAACTGTGTATTCTGACACCTTTCAGAACCAGCATTAACTTCTGCAGCAATGTGAGCAACTGTAGCTCGTCTGTTGGATTGGATCGCATGGGCCAGCCTTCACTTCCCACGTGCATCAATGAGCCTTGGCCGCCCGTGACCCTGTCACTGGTTCACCACTGTTCCTTCCTTGGACCACTTTCGATAGATACTGACCACTGCAGACCGGGAACACCCCACAAGAGCTGCAGTTTTGGAGATGCTCTGATCCAGTCATCTAGCCATCACAATTTGGCCCTTGTCAAACTTACTCAAATCCTTACACTTGCCCATTTTTCCTGCTTTGAACACATCAACTGTTATTCACTTCACCTGTCACTGCTCAGAATGTTATGCCTGATCGGTGTAGGTAAAGGCATTTAAGCAGGCAATCAAACAGAATTTGTGCTAAATGATAATTACTGTTTAATATCAGCTGAACTCTGACCCCCATGTGCTTACCCATCATCCTTAGGGTCTGGCGGTGGGTGTGGTCTCGATGGACGTGTCTACGTTGGCGTAGTCGGCGGGCGATGAGTGTGTAGAGCATCGTTAACGTTGTCAGTGGGATGATGAAATACAGATTAGAGAGCCACAACATGGCCACCATCAACCCTGAAGACTCTGCCCACCGGGTTACACGGCACTCCGTCAGATTACCTTCTACAGGCTCCGCCCCTACAAGCACCAGCACAGGGCCCGCACTCAAGGCAGCTATGCCCCACAGTACGCCAATCAGCACACGGACACGCCCCCGTGTCACCAGGAGGCGGGCTCTAAGTGGAAAACACACACCCACGTAACGCTCTGCCCCCAACGCAGTCATGTGCAGGATGGAGGAGAAAGTGCAACACTCGCTCACAAACTGCGAGAGTTTACACACGGCGTCACCAAGAAACCAGGGGCGGTACCACCAGAGCTACAGGAGACACAACACACAGAGGTGAATAAACACCTTTGTGTCCTATTGAACCAGTGTTAATCTATTCATTGATAGAGAATTAAAGCACTTTTGTACGTCGCTCTGGATAAGAGCGTCTGCCAAATGCCAGAAATGTAAATGTAAATAAACAAGCAGATAAACAAACAAACAGATTAACAGGTAAAGCAACAGCTTCTCCACATGATCTCAGGAGCAGTTTCTTCATCCATACGAGGAAGTGCTCTCTCTTCATATGAATGTTGCAGGAATTTTATCATTTGAACTGAAAACTGTTTACGTCATTAACATGAACAGAATGAAAATGGGAGAGAGTAAAGATCTGACAGTACAGATCAGACAGTCTAAAGTTCATTAAGAGTAAAGATGAATGAATAAAGGATTGGAGACAGTAAAGATCAGATACACCTAGGAAAAAATGTGAAAATCAGACAGAATGAAGATCAGATTGCAAAAATTGGCAGTTATGATCAGAGTAAGAGACTTATGATCTTTATGAGTTTATCAGTTATGATCAGACAGTAAAGATCAGATAAAGTAAAGATTGGACAATGTAAAGATCAGATAAATTAAAGTTGCTGAAATGAACAAGACACAACATTCGTTTCCATAGTTACAGAATACTGCTGAAACACAGACACATGCACAGGTAAACAGGTGAGTAAGTACCTTGTACAGGTCGAGGGGCATCAGCACCAGCATCATGATATCCGACATCGCCATGCTGCTCAGGTATAGGTAGGTGGTACTTCTCATCTGGGGGCGGAGCCACACCACCAGGATAGTTAGTATATTACCCATCAGGCCGAGCACCAGCAGTAGCGCACACAGTGTCGTTACGGCAACCAGTTCAGAGTGGCTAAAGGCTGAAGACATTCCAGCCCAGTAATCCAAATAATCCCAATTATTTGAACCATTCTCATTCTCACAACCAGCACACCAACCGGAACCAGAACCTTCCTGTGTTAGATCCATCACTCTGTCTGTATTTCTCTTTCTCACTCACACACACACACAGGTCCTTCTTACGGAGCAGTAAAATCAGGATCAGAGTTAGAGCATCGTTGAAGGTGTGTTTGTTCCTCCATCATCAAAATGTTCACTCCGAGTGTCCTTCCCACCCTCACTCGGCCCATCCTCTCTCTCTCTCGTCTCTCTCTCTCTCTCTATTTCCTGCTGTGCACCGGACAGGAGGAAGAGATCAAACGGCTCAATTGCCCTGTACAAAGAAAAGACACACACACACATGCGCACATGCACACACAGACAAAGGCCTGTGTGTGTGGGTATTGCAGCAGGGAAACCTCTGATGAGAACTGAAAAAAGTGTTAAGTCCAAAAGTCATCATAAGGTCAAAACTGTCAGGAATTTCTAGCATTATCTGAACATTTGGTCCTCACAGCAGACTACAAATCAACACACACACACGATCCTGTAGCTGACTGACTGGACCAGTGAGTGAATCAGTAGCAGCAACATCTCCTGCTGTGTGTGTGTGTAATGTTAGAGTTTTCTGGCGTTGACATGAATACTCAAGAAGTGATACCAAAGAGCCACATCTCCACAAACAAACATTTATTAAATCATAGAAGTTATACATACTGGTCATTTCAAACACACAGTGGATAAAACAGACTCCGCCCACAGGAAGTGACAAATGCCCAGTTAACTGAGCTCATGCCTCCCACTGTCTGTGTCTCTGAAGTAGGTGAAAGGTCATGTGAGCAGGTCTGGGGGCTGGACGTGGATGGGGTAAAGGGATGTGGTTGCCTGGCAACAGGGGCGTTTCCCTGACAACGCAGTTAGGTTCATAGAAGAAAAGCAGGTCAGGACCTTCTGCTGGAGGTGACCGGGACTAACACACACACACACACACACACACACACACACACACACTTACATATACACATCATTCTACAAAACATTTTATGTTTAATATTTTATTACTTTAAAATTTGGTAATAATTAATTACTAATTGAATTTATAACTAATTGAGAATTTCATTAATAATTCATTAGCAGTACTGCTGTTAAAATGTTCATGGTTGTCTAATGTAACTACAGAAGTAATAATCTGTTAATGTAACTAATATAAAGTACTTTCAATAATGTATGTAAATATATGGTTTGTGCACACCTTTATGTGGTGACCGGTTGTGGGTGGGGCTAAGGCTGGCCTGTCGCGCAAGGCCTCAGCAATGAGCTCATCATGTGACAGACTGACGCTGACGAGAGCACGATAGAGATGATGAGAGCGTGGAAAATTTAGACCTGAGAGAGAGCAAGAGAGATTATACAGTCTGTATAATAACTCTGTGTGTGTATGTGTAGGTTTGTTTTACCCTCAGCTGCTCGGGTTCTGACACACTCCTGCACAGTAGTGGAGTTCTGCAGTCTCTCCTGTACGGCCTTTTGGGAGTTAAATTCTGCCTCCTCCAGCTTTTGTAGCTCTGCCTTTAGGGATAGTGTAGTGTTTAGCTCCGCCCCTTCTGACAGCTGTCCATCGCTCTCAGCAGACATGCCCCCCTGTTCCCCTGTGTGTGGACCTTTCATATAGTACAGCACTGTTAGTGCTTTCACTCACTCACATTCACACTTCTGTATGTGTGTGTTACCTTGTTTTCCTTTGTGTTGTTTCTCAGCTGCTGATTGGTTACTGTGATGTGTCATTTCCATGGTAACAGGATAATGGTCAAAGGAGGAGTCAAGACTCACAGCGAAACGTACCTTTACATCAACATCGTTATCGTTATTTTAATAAATATACACAATTCACTTCAATGGCTTGTTAGTGTTTCCATGACAATAACCTCTGACCTGCCGTGGGCGTGTCTGTGTTTTTCCTTTCTTCAGAGCTCCAGCTGAGTGTCCCGGTCTCTCTGGGGTCAGTGTGAGGGACAAGTCCAGTTCTGGACACTGGAGTGGTGCAGGGGCGGGGCTTAGAGGGAGCGGGGGCGGGATCATTTGCATCAGCGCACTCTCCATGTTCTTCACCTGACACACACACACACACACACCTCATTATCAAACAACTTCCACACATAACAGATTTACTGCTTCATTCAGGTCAGTTTAAGTGTTAGAATAAAGGATGTGTAACAATAGCTAAGTCTTTGCAAGACGTTAATGCGGATAAACCGAATCTTTCAATTCACTTGAACGAATCGTTTAAAATGACTCGGTTCCCTGTACATTAACAGTATTAAACCCCAAAAAATGAATAAAACATCCTGCCTATGATCAAAGCCATAAACTAATTACATAGTTTAGGATTATGAAACTGTAAAGGCTGAATACTGGAGTCCTTCTAGACACAGTAAACACGTTAATTAAGCACATTTGTTCTGTAGTTAAGGTCATTAACGGCCAGCTTAAATCCGCTTCTCAAACATTTAATGTTATTAACGTTACCTTACCTCCTTCTCGGCATAAAACACTATTCACTGGTTGTTAACGATGAAAAAGCGTAAAACAATTCTTGTGTAAAGAAAATGAAATTTGTTTTTCAAAACTCCCTCCACAACAGAACATAACACAACACACTAAGACTTCACTTCCTGGTTCAGTGGCGAGCTTCTGCGCATGCGCCGATCACATATGTGAACCTGATTTTGTGCTTTTGATTGTTTTATTTAAATATTTTATCTTAAAGAATACGGATGTTTACATTCATATATACATATACATCCATATATCCGGTAATATTTATCCAACAAATCTGCTGCAGCTACAACCTTGCTGCAGTACACTAAAGGAAGAAGAGTAACAGACACGTAAATCTACACCTGATCCTAAAGAGCCACCTAGTGGTGTAGTGTGGAATTACTCCGGAGAAAAAACAATAGGTAGGTAAAGCTCACAATAAGATTTTTTTACATTTTTAGTGGGTACAATTAAGTTCATTCATTCATTGTCTACCGCTTATCCGATCTACTCTCGGGTCACGGGGAGCCTGTGCCTATCTCAGGCGTCATTGGGCATCAAGGCAGGATACACCCTGGACGGAGTGCCAACCCATCGCAGGGTATACACACACTCATTCACTCACTACGGACAATTTAGAGATACCAATCAACCTACAATGCATGTCTTTGGACCGGGGGAGGAAACTGGAGTACCCGGAGGAAACCCCCGAGGCACGTGGAGAACATGCAAACTCCACACACACATGGCGGAGGCAGGAATTGAACCCCCAACCTTGGAGGTGTGAGGCAAACGTGCTAACCACCAAGCCACCGTGCCCCTCTACAATGAAGTTAGTTTAGTTATTTCACTTTTATATAAAGCATATCTGGCTTTCCTTTCACTAAAGTCACAAAACATCATAAAACTCAGTGTGACTGTTATCATTCTTGGATTTGATAAAACCTGTGATTTTGACCACAAATGAAACTTGAAACTAAATTCCCAGTGTCCATGTGAGAGCTTTGTGTAGTACAAACAGAGCCACATGTCTGTTATTCTTAAAAAATATCAACTATGTATTACTGTAATGTGTAGATAGAGTACACATAGTACACAGACACACACACACATATATATAAGAGAAAATGTAACCATTAAACGAGCAGTGAGATTATTTATTAGACATATTACAGTCATGTTCGTACAGAAACCTGTTCGTTAATCACAACAAACACAAACACACATCATCCACCTCAAACAGTCATAACCATGGACCAAAACATTATTATAAAAACAAAGCTCACTATTCTCTCTCTCTCTCTCTCTCTCACTCTCACTCTCACACACAATTCACACTCTCACTCTCTCACACATACACTCACACACACACACACACACACACACGTCATTACACTATAAATAAACATACATAATTCAGTGTCACTGATTTTAACACTATTAATGGATTAGCATCAATCTGTTTACAACCACTGTGTGTCACATTCTAAAATTCTTTTACATCCTTAATTCAAGCCCTTTTTTATATTTATTGTCTGTTGTTAAAATTTTTCCGGACCATCAAATTTCAGATCAGACCCCAAGCAGAAAGGACCACATTTCCCATGATGCTGAAGACTACATTTCCAATGAAGAACTGGGTTCTGGGCATGTCACTGGTTCTCCCTGAGAGCTCGGAGGATGTAGTTCTCTCTCTCAAGTTGAGCGTTTCTCTCTGCCAGCTCCTTTATCTGCTCCCTCAGAATCTCCACCTCCTCCCTTACAGCCAGCATCAGGTGTGCCTTCACCAGGTCCTGCCCACGCACGCACACACACACACACACACAGCAATTTACACAGTCTAATTTTCCATAATTTATCAACAAATCTGAGGGAGATTTTGATCTCCTGGATGGTTCTGTCTCATTTCCTCTCACTGTAACTGTATGTGTGTAAAAACCCAAACCTACAATTTCCATTTGAATGCATCATATTGTTCCTCTTTTATGGTTTTACTGTTTTAAACACACACATACATGTACACACAAACACATACACACACACACAAACACATACACACACACAAAGTCTTACTCACCATGGCTTGCTCAATCTTGTTGTCTATGGCAATCATGCTGTTACTGGACCCACTACAGGAATACAGAAACAAAGTTAACACACACACACACACACACACAAACACACATTTTAAAACCATTACACACTCCTCTGGAAAAGTAAAACCACGTACTGCTATTATTGTTTCCAGGAAACGTACAAATAACAATTTCACAAATAAAACCTGAACCTTTCTGAAATATAAGCACACAGACACACACATGCATACGTACACACACACACACACACACACACACATACACATACACATACATACACACACACAGAACCCTGTCTTTGAAACAACACCTCAGGGTGAAAATGCTAATGGCCATTTAGTAAACCTGGACATCCTCTTTTACCTGCGTAAGTGCAGCAGCAGAGTGAAAAAGGTGGTGTCAGAGGGGCGGAGTCCTAACTGGTGTTGGACTGCACTGCCCTTTCCCTGGCCCCTCCCCCCACCCAGGGTTCCAGCAGCAGCATCATTACCCAGAATCACTTGTTTTGGATAGACAGGAACTCCAGGAGGTTCAAATGCACTTTTATTAGCACCAGCAACAAGAACCGGATAATTGCATCCAAGAGACAACCATGAGTTAGCATTAGCCCCTATGGTCAATTTAGAACTGGTCTCTCTAGTTAAACGACTGTAAGTTCCTCTAGTGACCTTATCAGTAGTGCTTACAGCAGAACTAGCATTAGACCCTATGGTGGAGTTTTGTCTTGTGGTAGGGGTGGCGTTGAGCCCTGTTGTGGAGGTGGTGGTGAGCCCTGTGGTGGAGGTGGCTTTGAGTCCTGTGGTGGAGGTGGTGGTGAGCCCTGTGGTGGAGGTGGTGGTGAGCCCTGTGATGGAGGTGGCTTTGAGCCCTGAGATGGAGGTGGTGATGAGTCCTTTGGTGGAGGTGGTGTTCAATCCTGTGGTGGAGGTGGCGTTGAGTCCTGTGGTGGAGTTCGTGTTGAGCCCTTTGGTGGAGCTGGTGCTGAGACCTGTGGTAAAGGTGGTGTTGAGCCCTGTGGTGGAGGTGGTGTTGAGTTCTGTGATTGAGGTGGATTTGCATTGTATGGGTCTCAGTCTACTTCTATTAAATTCTGGAGGACATTTGGAACAGCTAATTGGTTCTTTTGTTTCTAATGTGACAAAGGAGAGGAAGTTCCGTTCAAAGCAGTTGAGCTTTCCTATTGGCCAAGAATCACGCAGCCTGACACGTGGAATCCTCCGCCCTTCTCCACCTCTTCTCAACACAACATCCTGCTTCTCTTCATCAGGATCATGGCATCTCTCACTCATAACCAGATGTGAAAGTGTACAAGATGGGGGGGCATGTCTTGAGGTCTGAGAGGGGTGGGGCTCAGGTGTGGTGGACAGACAGGGGAGTGTTTTTAGAACTGGAGTGGGCATGGTGGAAAAGGATGGGCTCTGTTGGTTGTGGGAGGGGTTTTGGGAGGAGGAACAGGGTGAAGAGAAGGATGGAGGTGGCGGACGGGTCTGTTTTCTTGTCTCAAATGCAGACACCATCTTTTTAACACTACCAAACATGGCAAGAAACAGCTGAGTCACACACACACCAGGCAAAAGGAAGTTACATCTACAGGAAGTTACAATAACAGTTAGTTTTGAGAGCATCTGCAACCTCCTGAGTTGATATGCTGGTTTTTTGGCCACTTTCTTTCAAAACCACATCAAGTACACACACAGGGAATCACACACACACACACACACACACACATATACACAAAGAAACACTCTGCAGAGAACCACACCGGTGTGTATTGAGGGTCTGAGATGTGAGATGAATGGGAACCAGGAACAAATCACAATCTAAGCAGAGAGAGAGAGACAGAAATCCAGAAGCTGTGTTGAGCTGTTCAGCTCCTGTCCTGCTGAAGGTTCTGGAAAAATTAAATGATGTCATCAAATGAGTGCTGGACAAACACACGGTCAGCCATCCAGATCCTGGACTAGAAATTTATTACATCTCAATTATTCCAAAACTCTGGATTTGTGCTCCCTCCTCCTTCTCTTTAAGCTTCATTTGATTGCAGAGATCAACATCCAATAAATCTTCATCACAAGACTTTCCTTTCTCCTCAGACTCCCTTAAGCCCATGCTGCAGCTCAAATCCCGCCATTCCGATCGCAATCTCCACATAATCCTCACATAATCCCATAATAAACACCGACATGCATCCCTGTCTCCCTTTCTCCATGTGTTACTGTAGGGACATTGTAGTAATAACAACACACACACAAACACACACGCCTCAACAGACCTCGACTGTGATAGGCCGACACTGGCACTCTTTCATTCCATTCTCCTCCCACACTCCATCTCCACCAATCAGGAGTGTCAGCTCTATGCACAATACATATGAGTCTCCTAGAATTCCACTGCCCACACACACACACACACACACACTATCATGGTGAGTTACAATAGTCCTTTAATTTGGCCATGTGTCTAAGCCCTGCCCACAACCCTGTCAATCAAGTGCAGTCTGAAGTCTTGATAGATTACATAATTTTTATATAAAGTTGAAGACTATAAAAAACACTGCCATCATTATACACACACACAGACACACACACACACACCTCCCTCTTTCCTTATGAATAGAGCCTCTATTCCATGTACTCCAGTTTAACAGTATAATACACACACATACACACACACACACCACACACACACACACTGAGAGCAAAATCTGGAAACAACACCAGTGATCGTCTTACTGACTAAAAAACGACACAGTATTTCCTGTACAAGCACACAAGATTTAATCTCATGCCTGATCTCCATCACGTCACATGTCATCTGATCACACTGAGCTGATCCTCAAACGTCTAGTGTTAGGTTATGATAAATGTTCTAGATACAGTTTGTGTGAGTTACTACATGCCACAGACACACACACCTTCACATGAGAGGTCGCTGTAAACCCTTGTCAACTCCAGTGGAGCCGGGCCTTCTCTATCAAATACTCACCTTTACATAGCAGCCTTACACACACAAACACACACACACACACCTATTTCCTGCACAAAAATCTCGTACATCACTGCAAAGTGCTTAAAATAGTGCCCTCCATTTCTATATGTGGATGTGTGTATTCTGCTCACAGTAACACTTCTCTGAGCCTACAGCATGTCGCTACAGTATATCAGGTAGCACTGATTTACTGGTGTAAAAAAAAACAGAAAAAATGAGGAATCAACTGAACATTCAGAGAAATGGGAGGGAGAGAGAGAGAGTTAGAGTGAATGAGTGAGTGTGTGGTATTTAGCCAGACTGTGTGACAGGCGTCAGACTGGTGTGAAGCTCTAATGGCTTCCAGCAGTGTGACCTAAATATAGACAATGAGAGCGAGAGAGAGCGAGAGAGAGAGCGAGGAGGAGAGAGAGAGAGAGAGAGAGAGAGAGAGAGAGAGAGAGAGAGAGAGAGAGAGAGAGAGAGAGAGAGAGAGAGAGAGAGAGAGAGAGAGAGAGAGAGAGAGAGAGAAAACATGCTCAGAGTTGAGAAAAGAGCTGTCTGAAACCACAGTCATAACACCATGGTAACAACGTAAACTGCATGATACGTAAAACACACACTTTTACTCCCTCACACACACACACTCACACGCGCACACACACACACACACATGTGGATGTAAAGCTCATACTGGTGTAACAGGTTGATGTCTGCACATGTCTGGTGGAGTCTGAAACACTCCAGGGTGTGGTCTTATACTAACGGTCTGTCTGTGTGTGTGTGTGTGAGAAAGAGAAAGTGACAGATTACGTGTTAGGTGCCAACCCAGTGTACTGTCTGTGCTGCAGCCCTCAGGTTGCCTCACAGTGACTTCATTCAGAACTTTCTGCATCAGTAACCTGGAATTTTGGAACCAAAGAAACTAATGGTACTTGGGGGCGGGGCTAACAGACTTTCGCTTCCTATAATATAGGCTTGTTTTCCAATGAAGCCGTGCGATTGGTTGGTTTCACCTGATTAACCATTAACACAGATCTGATTAGTGTGTAATCTAAACGTTTTATTCTAAACAAGACAAAAAACTATTTTTGTGAACGAAGCTGTAACTCGAGACATTTGGTCACTAGGTAGAAAATGATACACAGAGTAATGAGATTTACCTTTCATCACTGACCAGTCCAAAAGCCCCACCCACTCCAAACATGGACTGAGCCAGAGCAAGCGCTGAGGGGGTCTGAATCGGTGTAAGCGATGTGTGGAACAAACCATCTTGACTTGCAGGGGGGCCAGGAGAGGTCGGTTGGGAGCGTGTAGCACGGAGCTAACAAAAACATAAACAAACGCTTCAGTCACTTTTAAAGGTGGAAGAGTGTGTGTGTGTGTGTGTGTGTGTGTGTGTGTGTGTGTGTGTGTGTGCACGTGTGTGTCTTACTCTGTTTGCCCCATTCATGTTGAGGTGCAGAGGCGGGGGTATTTTGCGGGTGCGGGGTGTGTTTGGGGTGTGTAGTGGGGGCGACAGGAGGTGTGTCTCATGCTCTGTGTGGGTGGGTGATGGTGGGCCACTGTGTGCCATCAGGTGGCCGGAGCCCTGCAAGTGTACCATATGACCAGCCCGTAACTCTTTTAGAGACTTCAGTGTGACTCCGCCCTCTCCCTCAGGCCTGCCCAATCCCACAGTCTCTAAAGATTCCAGTGAGTGGGCGTGTCTCATGCTGTCCATCACACGGCGTACCCCGTGTAGCTCGGGTTCTCGCTCCATTACATCCACACAGGTCCAGCGTCCACGTTTGTACGGCTCACCCAATCCCTGGCCCAGTCGCACCACACGGAACCGTGAGACTCCGGCACCAGTGACAGCCTGATCCAGTGAGCGCTGTTTGCGCATAGTAACAGGTGTTGTGGGTTGGCTGGAGCTCTGCTGCGTCAGAAGGGTGCGAAGAAAGGCAGGGCCGTTCAGTACAGTGGACGAGGGTGTGGCCTGGTCTTTTGAATGGGTGGAGTCTCTTCGTGGCCCATCACAAAGTAGCGGAGTTGGATCGTTAACATCCTGTGTGACAGGGATTTTAGAGGCGGGGCTCTCTCCCACGTCTGAGGTGACGCTGGTGATCTGGAAACCGCTGCGCTTTTTACCACCACTCATCCTGCACCACGTGTGTGTGTGTGTGTGTGTGAGAGAGAGAAAATTATATCTGTACAGGTCTCATCACATTCTGATCTCTCTCACGCCGTCTCTCTCTCTCTCACTCACACACACACACACACACACACACACACACACCCCGACCGAGCTTTGTTCTGTTTACTAATGATTTAATCGGCTGTTCGTTAAGTGAGTGCTTATAGACAGTTGTTAAGGTCAAAGTGCGCGTCCCCTCTTACCAAATATTCACCACTTACTCATGATTAGTGTGTTAATATTAACACTACACTCACACAACATGCGGGTTAATAACAGGGTGTGTGTGTGTGTGTGTACACACTCACTCCCTGTCCATGTGGAACTTCCTAAAATAAGTCGTGCTGCACTTATAAAGCAGTTATATCATATTTACAACACTAGACAGTAAACACTAGAGTGTCGCCTAAAATACGGGCTAATAGGACGCACGCTTTATAAAAACAGGGTTCTTTAGAAGGTTCTAGTATTCTGAAGAGGTCCTGTTTGAATAATTCCCTCTGTTACAGGAAACCTTCATGGGACTGAAGAAGCCTTAAGTATGTTCGACAGAAACTTTATTAACTTTATAACTTTAAGCTTATTGTTAAGAGTACGTGCGGGAATGCTATGCACACGCACACGCTCGCACACACACGCACGCACACATGCACTCAGACACGCGCTCCCACCTCCAACGATTTAATAATAATTGAAAAGAAAAAAGTAAAAAGAAAAACAGGAGTGAAAATATAAACGCAAAGTTTTTGTTGGCTGGACAGATCTGTAACCTGAACACTAGCCAGGCTGATGAAGAAGAGGAGGAAGACAAGGGGGAGGAAGAGGAGGAGAAAGTTCGGTGTGACGGTGAGTGTAAAGCTGAAGCGCGTGCAGAAACGCGGATCTGCGGATAAAATCGGTGTGTTAAAAAGTCAAACCGTATTGCACCACATCCGAATCCGTCATGTTCTTCTCGAGTTCTCTTGACGAGCCACTGAACAAAAAAGACCACATCCAGGCTCCTTCCCCAAGTTCCCCAAACCGAGTCACATCCGAATCCGTGCGCAGGAGTGTGAAGGAGACTCTGCTGTAATCCAGCGGGCGCGCGTGCGTGTGTGTGTGTGTGTAAATAAAGTCCTCCTGTCACCGCATTAAACTCCCGCAGTGTCCAAACTACTGACAACTTTTTATGCTTTTTTTTGTTTTTCTTGCCTAAACCCGGAAGTTCCGCCCCTCGGGCTGAGGGTGCGATTGGCACGCGCGCAGTTGGTGCAGCCTCCATCACACACTGGTTGCTTCCCAAACACACACACACTCACACACTCCTCCTCCTCCTGCTTTTGCTGCTCACTACGTCAATGCAATACATAGGAGGAGACAGAAGCTTCGACTCTCGGTCTCGTGCACTACAGGTCCGTGTCCAGCTCCATGGACCAGTAGTGCAGGCGCTGGAATAAGGGGCGTAAACACCCTGTATACGTCACTCCATGTTATTCTGTAGAGAGTTGTTTGTAAATCTCCAATCCCTCAGTTTCTTTCTCGGTTTGTCATCCTAGAGGCACCTAATGGCTCTATGCACCCTGAAACATAGATCTTAGAGTTTTCGAGGAAACTTTGTAGGGAATGAACCGCTAGCTTCTTCACTCTGTGCGAACAACTCTAAACACGCTGCACGGTACAGAATATCAGCAGCAGTAGTAGTGTCTGTATTATTATTAGGAGTTGTAGCATTAATGCCAGTATTAGTGGTAGCAGTGTAAGTATTATCACGATAATGCATTCTGCTACATGTGTCTTTGTCTCCACCTGGTGGTCAGCGACAACATCACTCCTGATCATCAGGGGAGTAAAATTCCAGCAGGAGAGTCAGTGCTGAGTTTTGAGCTATAAAGATTTATTCTTACTTAGTGTAGGGACTGATATATGTAAAATACACAAATACATAAATAAAAGAAGTTAATTATCACGGCATGCAACACTTTTTAAAATATTTCTATATCTTGAGAGTTTTCCATTGTACCGCTTATCTGGTCTATCATCGGGTCATGGGAGCCTGTTCTTGAGAGTTTTTGCATGTTTCTTTTAACATATGGTAAATTATATTATTATTATTATTATTATTATTAATTCATTCATTTTGGAAGCTGAAAAAGGAGGAATGTTGTGAGGAATTTAGACAGAAGTTGAGGCAGGCTCTGGGTGGTCAGGTAGTGCTGCCAGATGACTGGGAAACTACAGCAGAAGTGATCAGGGAGACAGGGAGAAAGGTGCTGGGTGTGTCATCTGGAAGGAGGAAAGAAGATAAGGAGACTTGGTGGTGGAATGAGGAAGTTCAGGATAGTATCCAGAGGAAGAGGTTAGCCAAGAAGAAGTGTGACATGGACAGGACTGAAGAGAATAGACAGGAATACAAGGAGTTACAGCGCAGAGTGAAGAGGGAGGTGTCTAAGGCCAAGCAGAAGGCATATGACGAGTTGTACACTAGGTTAGACACTAGAGAAGGAGAGAAGGACTTGTACAGGTTAGCTAGGCAGAGGGATCGAGATGGGAAGGATGTGCAGCAAGTTAGAGTTATTAAGGATAGAGATGGAAGGGTGCTCACAAGTGAGGAGAGTGTACAGAGGAGATGGAAGGAATACTTTGAGGAGCTGATGAATGAGGAAAATGAGAGGGAAAAAAGAGTAGAAGGGGTGAACTCTGTGGAACAGAAAGTAGATAAGATTAGAAAGGATGAAGTCAGGAAGGCTTTGAAGAGGATGAAAAGTGGGAAGGCAGTTGGTCCTGATGACATCCCGGTGGAGGTATGGAAGTGTCTGGGAGAGGCAGCAGTGGAATTTTTAGCTAGTTTGTTCAACAGGGTTTTAGAGAGTGAGAGTATGCCTGAGGAATGGAGAAGAAGTGTGTTAGTGCCGATCTTTAAGAATAAGGGTGATGTGCAGAGTTGCAGCAACTATAGGGGGATAAAGTTGATGAGCCATACAATGAAGCTATGGGAAAGAGTAGTTGAAGCTAGGTTAAGGAAGGTAGTGGAAATTTGTGAGCAGCAGTATGGCTTCATGCCCAGAAAGAGCACAACGGATGCAATTTTTGCTCTGAGAATTTTGATGGAGAAGTATAGGGATGGTCAGAGGGAGTTGCACTGTGTATTTGTAGACTTGGAGAAAGCGTATGACAGGGTGCCAAGAGAAGAGCTGTGGTACTGTATGAGGAAGTCAGGAGTAGCAGAGAAGTATGTCAGAGTGGTGCAGGACATGTATGAGAGGAGCAGGACAGTGGTGAGGTGTGCTGTAGGTCAGACAGAGGAGTTCAATGTGGAGGTGGGACTGCATCAGGGATCGGCTCTGAGCCCCTTCCTGTTTGCTATAGTGATGGACCAGTTGTCAGAGGAGGTCAGACAGGAGTCTCCTTGGACAATGATGTTTGCAGATGACATTGTGATCTGTAGTGAGAGCAGGGAGCAGGTGGAGGAAAACCTGGAGAGGTGGAGGTTTGCGCTGGAGAGAAGAGGAATGAAAGTCAGTCGTAGTAAGACTGAGTACATGTGTGTGAATGGAAGGGAGGGAAGTGGAACAGTAAGGTTACAGGGTGAAGAGGTGAAGAAGGTACAGGAGTTTAAGTACTTGGGGTCAACAGTCCAGAGTAATGGAGAGTGTGGGAAAGAGGTAAAGAAGCGAGTGCAGGCAGGTTGGAATGGGTGGAGAAAGGTGTCAGGAGTTCTGTGTGATAGGAAAATATCAGCGAGAATCAAGGGGAAGGTGTACAGGACAGTGGTGAGACCGGCCATGCTGTATGGTTTAGAGACAGTGTCACTGAGGAAGAGACAGGAGTCAGAGCTAGAGGTAGCAGAGCTGAAGATGTTGAGGTTCTCTTTGGGAGTGACAAGATTGGACAGGATTAGAAACGAGTACATCAGAGGGACAGCTCATGTTGGACGTTTGGGGGACAAAGTTAGGGAGGCCAGATTAAGATGGTTTGGACATGTTCAGAGGAGGGAGAGTGAGTATATTGGTAGGAGAATGTTGGACATGGAGCTGCCAGGCAGGAGGCAAAGAGGAAGGCCAAAGAGGAGGTATATGGATGGAATTAATGAGGATATGAAGCTAGTGGGTGCAAGTGTTCAGGATGCAGAAGATAGGGATAGGTGGAGAGAGATGATTCGCTGTGGCGACCCCTGAAGGGAAAAGCCGAAAGAAGAAGAAGAAGATTGTTTCTCTAATTATACACAGATCAGGCATAACATAATGACCACCTGCCTAATATTGTGTTGGTCCCCCTTTTGCTCGATGGTCCCACAGATGCTCGATTGGATTGAGATCTGGGGAATTTGGATGCCAAGTCAACTCATTGTTGCATTCATCAAACCATTCCTGAACCATTTTTGCTTTGTGGCATGGCGCATTATCCTGCTGAAAGAAGCCACAGCCATCAGGGAATACCGTTTCCATGAAAGGGTGTACATGGTCTGCAACAATGTTTAGGTAGGTGGTACGTGTCAAAGTAACATCCACATGGATGGCAGGACCCAAGGTTTCCCAGCAGAACATTGCCCAAAGCATGACACTGCCTCTGCCAGCTCGCCTTCTTCCCATAGTGCATCCTGGTGCCATGTGTTCCCCAGGTAAGTGACGCACATGGCCATCCATGTGATGTAAAAGAAACTGTGATTAATCAGACCAGGCCACCTTCTTCCATTGCTCCATGGTCTGATGTTCACATGCCCATTGTTGGCACTTTCGGGGTGCACAGGGGTCAGCCTGGGCACCCTGATTGGTCTGCAGCCCCATACACAACAAACTCTGATGCACTGTGTATTCTGACACCTTTCTATCAGAACCAGCATTAACTTCTTCAGCAAAATGAGTAACTGTAGCTCGTCTGTTGGATCGGATCACACGGGCCAGCTTTCACTCCACACATGCATCACTGAGCCTTGGCCGCCCATGACCCTGTCGCCGGTTCACCACTGTTCCTTCCTTGGACCACTTTTGATAGATACTGACCACTGCAGACCGGGAACACCCCACAAGAGCTGCAGTTTTGGAGATGCTCTGATCCAGTTGTTTAGCCATCACAATTTGGCCCTTGTCAAACTCGCTCAAATCCATTTTTCCTGCTTCTAACACATCAGCTTTGAGGACAAAATGTTCACTTGCTGCCTAATATATCCCACCCACTAACAGGTGCCATACTAACAGGTGCCATCAGTGTTATTCACTTCACCTGTCAGTGCTCAGAATGCTATGCCTGATCGGTGTATACTTGTGTATGTATATTTTTATATAGATGGCTATAGTCTAGTATATGTCGTTCTAT
>JAUCMX010000017.1:13670881-13703381 GCA_033459395.1 Hemibagrus guttatus | reverse complement strand
CTGTGGTGCGCGGTCGCTGTAATTCGGATGGGCGTGTCGTGAGCGTTAATTAAATCCTGCCACTTTAACTCTTCCCGTTATCCCTTTAACTCTCTGAATTATTCCTCAAGTTGTAGAAAACTTCCACCGAACAAATTCTTCTTGTCCCAATAACACGATATCTTTATGATTCCCCACCCACATTCCAAAAACTCACACCTTCTCTTTCGCTGTGATTGGATACAGAAACCATGACCTCACAACCCCACCCACTCCGAGTAACGTACTTTTGGCCAAGCAGAAGGGAGCTGCTGCTGACGTCACAACCCAACGCTCTGTTCCTAATCCCCATTTCAGTTTATTTGGCATTGACCAGCTTCAGTAATATGAATAACATAACCAAGCGTTAAATAATAAATAATCAGGTTTCTTTCACTAATCTCAGTTTTTATTCAATTATTATTTCCTGAAAATATTTGGTACAGTTTACAAACAGATTAATTCAGTAAATTTATATTTCCTTATGAGGTTAATAGGTGTTTTCATTATGTCATGATTTTATGGCACACTGTGGTTAAAGAGTATTAACTGCAGGAATCAAATAAACAAATGCAAAATGTAAGTGATATAAAATATGAATATAAAATTAAAGCTCTAGCATGATGTGGCTAATGACCCACACTCGCAAATACATGCACGCAAATATATACAGAGTAGATAAATATAAATATTCATTAAACTGAGTCAGTCTCACACATAAATACCCACACAAGAATTAAATAAAATAATTTTAGTAGGAAAAAAGAAACTTCACAGATTTATGAATCATGTGTGGAAGGAGTCTCCAGTGTCAGCGCTGTGTATCAGTCAGAGGTGAAGCTGGAACTTGAAGTTTTCCCAAATCTTCTAGACAGAGGAGTTTACACTTCTTGCGTTTTCTCAGTAACATGACAAGTTTTTTTTATTTTATTTTATTTTTTCATTTTCTATAACAGAATCATCTTGTTTCTTCTGTGTTCCACAACATGAAATATAACCATAAATGGAAAAAAAAAAGAAACTCCAGTTCATCACATCACCCCCATCATTGATTATTATCCTGTAACAGCACAATAACTAATGTTTTTATTCATTACATATGAAGCATATCTTGTGTGTGGCAAGTAACACCTTATAAGTAAAGAAAATAAATTTTTAAGTATTTAATATCTGTTACTGTTTCTTTAGATGTAATATGTTTGTTCTTCAGGATAGCCAAAAATGTCTGAAGTAAGCTTGGTGCTGCCAAAGCAACACAGTCTCACGTCAAACATCTTAGTTTTATTGCACAACACAGTTATCATATATATGATAATCATACACACACACACACACACACACACACACACACACACACACACAGCTTGTAATATTATATATGTGTGTGGTGTAAGAAGCCTCTTATCCATATAATCATCTCTAGTCATCTGCATGTGGTTGTCTCGATCCTGTAAGACACAGAATACGACACACTGATCAGATTTGAGTACACAAACAGTAAAAGAGTGTATAAATATGGGTTAAGATTCAGGATTTCTAAATCTGCTAAATCTTACAAGCTGACATACACACTCACACACCTTTATTTAACAGACTGTAAGTCAGTTACTCACTGTAGTGTCTCCAGTTTACAGTGTGGATCCTTCAGTAGATCCGTGAGCAACTTCACTCCTGATTCTCCTGGATTATTTCTGCTCACATTCAGTTCTCTCAAGTGTGATGAGGAGTTTGTTTTCAGGGCTGAAGCTAGAGCAGTGCAGCCTTCACTGTTAATATTGCACTGGTATAACCTACAGAAAAAAATCACACCTTGCACTCACATTAAACATAACAAGGCTTAGAAAAGTGCTTTATATTATTTACTGAAACAATTTCATTCTTGCAAAAATTGCCCCTGCCATAGGAACACCAGGAGAGAAGGGTTAGTATAAGTATTTAATTATTTATTTTTAAATTTATTTCTGGCTTATCCAGTTTTCATTTGATAACAGCCAGTAACTCAGCTGTTCCCAATGGGAAGTCTTGTTGCAGGTTTATTGGTAACATGAGGGATGATAAGTTATACTAAAGGCTGGAAGAGAGTGTGGTGCAGTGCATGGTGTGATGCATGTCTTCAGATATGTGGGGTCTATTATCATCCTTGCAGGTGAGCCTCAGTGTTTTAAATTTGATGCAGCAACTACAGCACATCAGTGTGGTGCTGGGTTAGGGCTAAGGTTAGGGTTGACTTTGCCAGGAATGAGCTACAGTAGTCCAGTCTTGAGGAATTTAACAAATACTTAAGTGGCCTCTGTGATTAAGAAAGACTGAATCCTTCTGATGTAGTAAATGAACAACATACATGACTGACTCAAGCTAGCAGTATAAATAATGAATGATGGTTGGTTGTCCAGACCTGCACCAAGGTTGAATACATTGTAAGATATGAGAGATCTCTGATGTGATCAATGGATCATGACATGGGGATGCATCTCAAAGGATATACTGAAGCTTAGATGTAGTCTTTCTGGGATTTTGTTTCAAGAAATGAGTTCCCATCCACTATACCCACCAGACATGCTGATATCCACACAAGCATTGCAGAGGGAGGGTGATGTGTGTGTGTCATCAGCCTAGGAGTGTATAAAGGCCTAAATGAGTATAAAAGCCTGCATGAGTATATGACCTCACTGAGTATATGCTTGAGCAGTTATAGAGGGAAATTACAAGAGGACCAAGCAATGAGCCTTGCTCTTGAAGGAACTGACCACTGCAGGAGACAATTTATTTATAGAAGACTTCGGTTCACCTTCTCTGGCTTGCCTGCCAAGTATGTTTACATACATTATAACAGGCCAGAATAGGACCATTCAAAGGTCATCACTGCAGCAGACTTTACAAACACAAAACATGCACTGAAGTCCTGGCATGAAATCATTGACAGGAGGCCAAAACACAGTGCAGGAGAGGAAGAGTAGAGATTATCTAAGTGATCAGTGGAATAGGGCTCATGAAGGTCATCAGCAGAGGAGACACCATGGAGTTTGGCCATGGAACATAAGTGACCAAGGCCATTGTCTGTAGTCTGCAAGCTTTTGAAGTCACAGGTCAAGATTGACAAGTGGCCACAGTCACAGGCTGTATCCTACAAGCAGCTAGAAGGCTGAAGTCTGTGATGGAAATTGGTAACTGGCTGAAGCACAACTGAGGCCCATATGCCTTAAGAGAGGAAGGACTCAGTGCTCACAACCCCAATCTCTGAATTAACACTTCATGTTGATTAAAACAAGCATTCAGAAGGTCTACCAATCATACTACAATCAGGCAATCTTGTTTTTGCTTAACAGTCTGAGTCTCTGTCACAATAAGCCTCAAGTGCATGAAGAAAACCTTGACCTTCCCTGACAGGAATCTTTTTATGGCCTGTACACAGAAAAGTTTTCCTCTTCTAGTGCCCAGGTATAACCTCATACTTTAAAGGATGAGGAGAAACAATTAATTGGAGGTGTTTAATCTGTACTGGATACAGTTTTCATCAATAGAAGGACTTTTGAGAGAGGCATGGATGATTTGTACTTGAGCTTTTCCCATAATCCTCAACAAAGTCCATAAAGGTGAGGGATCAGGCAGACAGAGTCAATAAAAACAGGGCTAAACTTACAAACCAGGAAAACAGACAAGGGTCAAAACCAAATACACAATATACTAAGAACAGGAACAAAAAAATGCCATTAAGAATAGTGAAGAACTATGTAAAATAATAATCAAAATACATACAATCTCATCCTGTTGGGTGTCTGTGTTCAGTATCTACATAAAGAGATAAAGTGATGATCTGACCTCAGTATCTCCAGTGTACATTGTGGATTCTGCAGTCCAGTGGAGAGCAGCTTCACTCCTGAATCCTGCAGGTTATTGACACTCAGGTCCAGTTCTTTCAGATTGGAGTTTGAGCTGAGAACTGAGGACAGAGCTCTACAGCTTTCCTCTGTCAGATTACACTCACACAGTCTAGGACAGAAATTATGATATATCATAATACTTGCAGATCAAACAGACACATACATCATGTAGGCAATGTTGCTCTCATTTTCTTTCTCCATGAAAATATTATTTCATTTGGTATCATGGGCTATTTAGAGATAAAATGTGATCAATTTTTCTTTCAAATCTTTTTGGCAAGAAAATCTCACTGCTTTCTGAGTTCCTTCATCAGAAAAGTCAGTCAACCAAAAGTAACTTTTAAACATAAGCAATGTCCTAATTTTTCTCACTGTAACACACTCTGAGCTGTTAAGTGTTTGTAGAGCAAGATGCTCAGTTATTCTTCCTGCATGCATTTGTATGTTATAAAGTGATGATCTGACCTCAGTATCTCCAGTGTACAGTGTGGATTCTGCAGTCCAGCAGAGAGCAGCTTCACTCCTGAATCATGTAGTTTATTGTTACTCAGGTCCAGTTCTCTTAGACTGGAGGAGTTTGAGGTGAGGACTGAGGACAGAGCTCTACAGCTTTCCTCTGTAAGATTACACCCAAACAACCTAGAAGAAAAATAATTATATATCAAATGTTGGTAAACCTCAAGTCATCTGTTACAACAACAAAAAGATTTGGAATGAAGGACTATACAGAAGTTTTGTAAGTACTTAAAAATGAGTGTGGCCAGAAAGAAATGTAGGTAGCACCATGAACAGACACTACAACTCTAATTGTCTAAGTGTATATATGCAAGAGGTAGCTTTGGTTCCAAGTGTCCCTGACTGGAGGGCTGTGACTGAAACCTGAACAAGGGCCTCTACTCCATAGGAGAAAGATTGGACCATATAACTCAATGAGCATCCCAGCTAGGCCCTCTAACAGATGAAAAAACTTAGCATATTGGTCTCCTAAAAATACCTCAAGCCTTGATCTGTCTTATCCACTATAGGTAGGAGCTGGAGTTGGAGGACAATAACCAGGATAACTTTATTACTTTCACCTCATCTTATATCACATTGGTAATTTGTCCATAACGATCACCAGGAAGCAGTCCCATACACGGTCCAAATGCTTGAGGAATCAAACAGTTTCTGGTGATTCACCTAGGTTTCTGAGCTCAACACTGATCCCATGTCACAGGTGGGTTAATGGAGCACCTCAGAAGTGTCTCAACTGTGGTGCCAGAAGCCTACAACAAAAAAAGCTTTAGTATCTCCAGAGGACTATGGCAATGCCAGGACCTCCCTTTTGGTTTCTATGGGCCTCAGTAACCTTTTAGTATTTGAGGAATATAATCTTGTGTCCCCATCCACTGCATCATTGCTCAAAACTAGAAGGTATTGTGATTCACTAAGAAAGCTGGGTGAAGCATATAGCACCTTTGACTAACAGAGACCGTGACCTCAGATCCAGGTAAAAGCTGTGGGAGCAGTCTTTTGGTGAAAACCCCTAATTATTTTTATTAAACTCAAACCCATAGAGATGTGGCATCAACACTCTTGCCCCAAATGCCTCATGTGGATGGCTGGCACAATGGACATGAACCTCTGCATCACCATCACTAAGTTTTCATTCTTCAGGTTGAGCATTGTTCAGAGTACTCAAATCAAATCAGACTACCTCTGTGTGGTTTGCATTCAGACCTGTCATGTGGGTATCACTTCTACTGGAGTGCTAATTCAGCACTATTGCCAGCTATGCTTCTAGCAGTACAAATACCATAATTAAAACATTGGTGACACTGAATTGAGTGCTGAATACACAACTTCACGGTGACTACTTTACAAGCTCTAACCATGAAAATAGCTCCTCACTATAATGCCTCTCACTTCTAGCTCCCTTATGCTGCATCATGAATATAAACATATCTTTTAGAGTTCAGTTATGCATTGTGCATTATTTTACTAAGTATATCATTGAATATGCTGTAAAATTACAACCTCTTTAATAATACATTTATGAAAATATACTCACAAAGCTTTCTTGGATGCTTTTACCACCAACAGCAGTTTCAGAAGACATTCCTCAGATCGATCAAATTTCCTCAAATCAAACTCATCCAGCTCATGTTCTGAGTTTAGCATGAGAAACACCAACGCTGACCACTGAGCAGGAGAGAGTCTGGCTCCACTGAGACGACTGTTACCTCCTCTGTTCAGGTAAGTTTGGACTTCCTGCTCTAGAGAATAGTCATTCAGTTCATTCAGACACTGGAACAGATTGATGGATTTCTCTGGAAATGGATTCTTTTTTATCTTCTCCTTGATGTACTTGACTGTTTCCTCTTTGCTGTGAGAGCTACTTCCTGTCTGGGGCAGAAGGTCTCGTAAGAGCATCTGATTGGACTCCAGTGAGAGACCCAGAAGGAAGCGGAGGAACAAGTCCAGGTGTCCATTCTCACTCTGTAAGGCCTTGTCCACTGCACTCTTCAGGAATGCAGACATGGGTTGCTTTCGTAAGAGGGGTAACATTCCAGTGTTTTGATCCTTTAAAAGATTTCTGTTTTTCAAGACAAAGCAAAGAAATACATATAAAGCAGCCAGAAACTCCTGAACACTCAGATGTACAAAGCTGAACACCTTTCCCAGGTGAAGCCCAAACTCCTCCCTGAAGATTTGGGTACACACTCCTGAGTACACTGACACTTCTCTGACATCAATGCCACACTCTCTCAGGTCTTGCTCATAGAAGATTAGGTTTCCTTTCTCCAGCTGGTGAAAAGCCAGTTTTCCCAGTGCCAGGATACTCTCTCTGATCTGCTGAGGATCAGGGTCACATTGCTCATGGTACTTTTGATCTTTGTGTTTGATCTGAAAGATCAGGAAGTGTGTGAACATTTGAGTCAGAGTCTTGGGGCTCTCTCCACTCACTGCTTCACCCAACATTTGCTCTAGAACAGTGGCTGAGATCCAGCAGAAGACTGGGATGTGGCACATGATGTAGAGGCTTCTTGAAGACTTCATGTGTCTGATGATTTTATTGGTCAGTCTCTGATCACTGATCCTCTTCCTGAAGTACTCCTCTTTCTGAAGATCACTGAAGCCTCTTACCTCTGTTACCTGGTCTACACACTCAGGAGGGATCTGATTGGCTGCTCCTGGTCGAGAGGTTATCCAGAGGAGAGCAGAAGGAAGCAGATTCCCTTTGATGAGGTTCGTCAGCAGAACATCCACTGAGGCTGAATCTGTCACATCACACAATCTCTCATTCTTCTGGAAATTTAGAGGAAGTCGACACTCATCCAGACCATCAAAGATGAACATGACCTTGTAAGCACTACAGTCTATTAACCGTAATTCTTTAATTTCTGGGAAAAAGTCATGAAGAAGTTTCATCAGACTAAATTTTTTCTCCTTCATCAGATTCAGCTCTCTAAATGGAAGTGGAAACATAAAGGTGACGTCCTGATTTGCTTTTCCTTCAGCCCAGTCCAGAATGAACTTCTGCACAGAGACTGTTTTTCCAATTCCAGCTACTCCTTTAGTCAGCACCATTTTGATGGACTTGTCTTTAAAGAGGTCATTACATTTGATGGGTGTCTCCTGTGATGCTGGTCTCCTGGACACTATCTCAATCTGTCTCACCTCATGTTCTTTATTGATGTCTCCACTTCCTCCCTCTGTGATGTACAACTCTGTGTAGATGTCATTCAGAAGTGCTGAGCTTCCAGGCTGTGAGATTCCTTCATTAATTCTTTTACATTTTTCCACAAGTTTGCTTTTGAGTTTGTCCTTATGCAGAGACAGCAGTCCTAACTCTAACAAAACAGGCAAATGTGATGATTAAGATCTTGTCATATAAACAATCATATATCATGTTCTAATATCTTATTAGATATTTGATGATATAAACTTCTGCTCAAGGACCCCCAGGCTGTCAGACTCCTGAGCACTATGCTGCTCCTCTTTACACATCAACCTCTACACATTACATTATTATAACTCATTATTACACTGTCACTTTAAACATATTTAACTTTGTAGCATTCTTGCACTACACCGATCATTTATTCAAGTTTTAGCTTTGGACCCTGTGTTTACTGTAACATCTTATTGTCACAGAGTATTTATGCTCTATTGCCACTCTGTGTATTCACCCTGACAGTTTCCCATACCCCTTCCCTGCATACTTCTTATTCCTCTTACACTTTATTTATGTTCTGTTATCTCTTGGTATGTCCTACATGCATTTGCACCTTGAGTCCAGGAGAAATTTGTTACCTCTCTCTGTGTTCTGCACACTATATATGGCTGCATTGACGATAAAGTTCTACTTGATATGAACTAGACCAACATTATTAAGTGTTATTCTTTGAAAATTTGGAGTACATTTGAAATGAGCTCTTACTGTAAAAATGATAACAAGCAAGCGTGCTAAAATAAACCTGTGATGTTCTGCTGCACTACTGTCATGCTGCTGTTATAGAGAATCCATCAACACCTTCTGACCAATCAGAGTCCAGAACTCAGCAGTGAAGTTACAGTGTGAGAATAATGCCATGAATCAGTTACTGTTATGCAGTGTGTTAGCCAGATCTGTGTGGTTCATGTTCTCCAGGACGTGCATTGTGATCTTCAGCGCTCCCTCACTGACACTGTGATGAACCTCCTCTTCCTCCACCTCCCTCTCAGTGCATGCTGGGTAATCTGGACTCAGGAGCTTCTTAAACTTTTTTAATTCATTCTTCAACAGAGTGATGACTTTGTGCTCAAGATCCTGATTAAGAAAATATAAAGGAAAGCATTCTAACATTACAGAATTTAATGTCCAGAAAAATGTAATTCTGCCTGATTAACTATATAAAAAAACCTATAACAAAATGAAAATGGTATTAATTAAAATAACAAGTAGACTGAAATGCAGAACTTTATCATGGTGTATATAATTTAGTTCATTTGTAGATAAAAATTAATTATTATTATTATTAATAATAATAATAATAATAATAATAATAATAATAATAATAATAATACACTGTTTTAAACATAAGAATATTTTTAATAATTAAAAATATAGAATTAAATACCCTGAATATTATATCCAGCTGTTTGCAGGTGATTGTTAAAGTTTCAGCTGTGTTTTGTGTTCTGTGGACAAAAACACAGTTTAATTGAAAGAATACTATACACAGACCTTCAGCTGGATCATATTCCTACATTGTTGTGATAATCCAGTGGAACAGTCAACGCCTGTATTTTGGATTAAGGCAGTATCACTGTAATGCATTGTAGAATTTTCTGATATTTAATAAGGGAATTAATTAAGACACGTGTTATAAATGTTATTTCTCCTCTCAGGCAGTTGAAATAATGTGCATGCTGGACGAAATGTTTTCATTTCTTTTTAGCTCAGTTTAATTTTTGTCTAACAAACTGAGTGAGGAACAATACCCCAAAATATAATAACTACACTGACCTCAAATCAGTAGAACAGTGTCTGTCTCTGAAGTCCATCGGAAAACCCATTGAATAGCCACTCTTCATCGAAAAAACACTAGGTTCTGGTGAGTCCGTTCTGAGCCTGATAGACAATTTTATTTAATATTATTTCATTTTAAAGTCTAAACTGAGGCCATATTACACTTAATGAAGAATTAGGGTTAGGTATGAGGGTTAAGGTTTAAGGGTTATGGTTATGGGTTAGGGTTAGGTTTCGGGATAGGGTTAGGTTAAGGGGTTAGGGTTATGGTTTAGGGTTATGGTTTAAGGGTTGGGGTTTAGGGTTAGGGGTTAGGGTTAGGTTTCGGGGTATGGTTAGAGTTTAAGCGTTAGGGTAAGGGGTTAGAGCAGTGTTAATTTCGTTAACGAAGACAATGACGAAAAATATTCGTTAACGACCATTTTTTCTGTGACTAAGACGAGACGAAACTAATATCTGATGATAAAAACTATGACGAAGTTTAAGACGTTTCTTTGTTAACGAGATGAGACTGGACTAAAATGCTTTTTTAGGAGTATCGGACATTCATAATAAATTATCTGTTTGTATCAGCTAACTGTCTTTAAAAATATATGTTCCTGTCATTGGACTGGATAAGGGGCGTTTGTATCTCAGACAGTTAGCGGGTAGGATAAATAAACTCCAACTGGCCTGGCGAGCTGCAGTGACTTCAGCACCTGTAGCTTTAGGAAGAAAACGAAGAACTGATATATGGAAGCATTTCTGTTATAATTCCTCTGAAAAAAAAAACATTGCCCACTGTGACAGAAAATGGAGAGAAGCCCTGTGGCTATAAAATAGACGGAAAGAATACCACAAATCTTAAGAGGCATCTGAAGGCGCATCACCCTGCTATTTATGCGGCTTCTGTCATGGAAAGTCAACTATTTAGTCTTATTTAAGTACTTTTTCTTAATGTTAGGTCAGTGTTACTGGATGTGTCCACAGAGAAATTCGCTAGCAATTTTTACGTTTTTATGTTTTAGCTTTCTGTTAATTAATGTCAGTTAGCTAGCCTTACTGCACAGTTCTGAGCCAGACTTTCATCAATGTACAATGCTTCATTATATATTGTACAACAGTTCAGCTTTTCTGCAGCGTTCACTTCCGTTTCTAATGAAATCTGTATCATGTGCTGTAGAAGGGTTATTTAGGCCATAGCCTATTTATTTTACGAACTTTATAGCATGTAGACAGGGGCATTGGTGGCTCAGTGGTAGGTTTCTCGCCTATCATGCGGCTGGCCCGGGTTCGATTCCCAGCCAATGCCTCAACCCCAGCCGCTGGATGCAGTGCTGGTCCCAAGCCCGGAAAAAAATGGGAGGGTTGTGTCAGGAAGAGCATCCGGTGTAAAACATTTGCCCAGTTGTTGTGCGGACCAGTTGGTCCGCTGTGGCGACCCCGAACAGGGAGCAGCCGAAAGCAACTTCTAATAGCATGTAGATAGCAAGCTGTTTCTAAAATGACAGATGGATGTGGAAGTTGCTTAAGTTATTGGCCATGTACATATGCTTAAGGCTGGAATACACTACATGGTTTTTGCCCTGATTTTTTCCCTATTTTGCTTCCAAATGTACACCCTTAATGGTTATTATACAGTACTACTGTTAGCAGGCAAAGGTATGTTAGTAATATATGTTCAGCTGCTTTTGAACATCTGTCTGTTTATTGCATATTTATTTGAAGTTTCAGAAAATAAATGCTGTTTTTCCATAACAGCTAAAGAAAACATTTTTGATTTTTACTTGATACTTGAACTATAGACCACTTTTACCTATACTTAATGTATGATCCTACCTTATAAATTAGTAAGGGCAGCACAGCAGGCTCTTATAGCCTGTGTATATTCTTATTGCATAATTCCTTTAACCTCTTCTCTTATTTAGTGACTTCTCAAAACTGTAGTTTAGATCATTAAAGTTTCTTAATATTTCACAATCACATTTATTTAGATAAAGCTTTTATATTAGCATTTCTATTTTTCCTGTCTCACCCCTCATTTTTCTTTATGTCCTGTTTTCCAGAAACACTCATTTTGGAAGTCATCTTCCTACAGATTATACACACACACACACACACACATACAGAGACAAATAGTGCAGGATGTTACGTATGCGAAAATAATCTTATCATCAGATACTTTACATTATCACATTATCAGGTAAATAAGTTAATTGTCTTCACTAAAAAACGACTAAACAGACGTTTTGTATTATAGTTCTGGTTTTGGATACTTACTGTGTTCTTTATGCTTTATGTTCGTCTTGTCGCAAAGAGAAATTGCTGAGATTGCTCCAACTGGTTTGACCGGTTGGTTTAATCATTCCAGTAAAAAAAACACGTACATTAGTTTGCACCTTTCATTATGGGAAAGCTTCAGCTCTCAGTAACCTGTTTGCCAACAAAACACTGGAACCAGGGTTTCTGTATAAGATCCTGTAGTTTTATATTTAACTGTAAAATAAATAATACAATTAAAGTAAGAAATATTTGCGTGTGTTTATCACAATTTAAAACTACAAAGTCATTGTTCAGATCAGTCATTAAACTGTTTTTTTCAGTATCACGGTTGCCAGGTTTGTGTTTTGGACTGAACAAAAATACACTTTACATACCTTACATTAATCAATGTTTTGTAAGAAAAATCAGTATATTGTTTAACATTGTTTTGTTACAAAGCCAATACAGAGCAGTGCAAGTATTCACCCCACTTGAACTTTTCCACATTAAAGAGTACTACATGCAAGAGCATACAGTATAGTATGCAAAATTTATTAATAAAAATCTAAATGTTCTAATTGTGGGGCTTAGTGACTCGCATGTCTGCCTCACACCTCTGTGGTTTCTGATCCCTCCCTTCTCCCTGTGTTTCAGAGGTTTCCTCCAGGTACTCTTCATAGAAAACAACCAAAAAAACAAAAAACAAATAAAAAATCAAAAACAACCCGTTGGGAAAATGTCTAATTAACATTAGGAAACTTTTGTTAACTATTCTAAATACCACCAGCTTTTCTTCATTTGTGGGTTTAAGAATAAATTTAGATGGTAAACAACACATTCTATTAAAAGTACAATTACAAAAACACTTTAAAATTCTTCAGGGAGCATTAGGTACATGCTTTTTAGTAAAGCGCTCAAGTTAGAAATGCATCCAGTAGGCGGTGGTATTGCACTGTAAAGACAAGAGACCATTAAAGCCAAAGAAGAAGAACGTATTCGCCTTGGTGGAATTTGGGGGTTGAATGTTGGGGGTGGGAGGGGGCACAGTGGCTTAGTAGTTAGCACATTTGCCTCACACCTCCAGGGTTGGGGGTTCGATTCCCGGCTCTGCCGTGTGTGTGGAGTTTGCATGTTCTCCCCGTACCTCGGGGGTTTCCTCTGGGTACTCCGGTTTCCTCCTCCAGTCCAAAGACATGCATTGTAGGTTAATTGGCATCTCTAAATTGTCCATAGTGTGTGATTGTGGGGGTGGGATTTGGGGGTGGAGTTGGATTAGGGGCTGAGTTTTCCCCGCCTTACTCCCCCTCACGCGCTGTTCAATTGGTTCAGCATTTTACCTCAGGTTTATTGTTTAAAAAAAAGAAAGAAATAAAACTATAAGATTGTTTTAGTGTGTGGTAAAATCAGCTGAAAAATGCTTGAGGTGTTTGATAGCTAGAGTCAAAGTTTGGATATTTGGAAGTTTCACATCCATTAAAATGAATTATATGAATATATTGAAACCTGAATTAATGTTTATGTGTGTGTGTGTGTGTGTGTGTGTGTGTGGTGTCACACAAGTGGACTTCTTGATCTTGTCTGAAATATAGTATGTATTGTGAGATTTTAGGACTTATTTAGGGAAAGTGCATTTTAGATTTTTTAATAAACTTTGGAACAGTGAAATACAGAGATGGGGTTATTGAAGCTGGAACACTGAGTGTAGATATAAACTGATGAGATGGACACAACTAACGGAAAATAACAGCAGCAGCAGGTCATGGTTCAGAAGCAAAGAAAATAAGCAGCAGGGGAGAAGTGGGGCACAAACTAACCAGGGCATGTTTAAAGGGCTGATTTAATAGTTTCTGGGTACACTGGTATAACCAAACTTCCTGTATTTACTGGTTGCCATACTAACACTGTGTGTAAAAAAAATCACACCAAAATGTAAACAACTATGGAAGATATTCAAGGAAGATTTTACTATAATGTACGTAAAAGTTCACACAGCTTTTTGTCAAAGGCAGGACATGAAGTAATGAGGGACATGTCAATGTGATGAGGCTAGCAGCTGTCCACAGCTGTCATGTGATGCTCCATAGATTTATCACACTTCTTTATCACAAAAAAATGGAGAGGCAGGAGTGATGGAGATTTGCTCTTCTGATTATTCCTGTCATCAGCAAGTTTTCAGGGAAGATACCTCTTCTTCTTCTTCTTCTTTCGGCTTTTCCCTTCAGGGGTCGCCACAGCGAATCATCTCTCTCCACCTATCCCTATCTTCTGCATCCTCAACACTTGCACCCACTAGCTTCATATCCTCATTAATTCCATCCATATACCTCCTCTTTGGCTTTCCTCTTTGCCTCCTGCCTGGCAGCTCCATGTCCAACATTCTCCTACCAATATACTCACTCTCCCTCCTCTGAACATGTCCAAACCATCTTAATCTGGCCTCCCTAACTTTGTCCCCCAAACGTCCAACATGAGCTGTCCCTCTGATGTACTCGTTCCTAATCCTGTGCAATCTTGTCACTCCCAAAGAGAACCTCAACATCTTCAGCTCTGCTACCTCTAGCTCTGACTCCTGTCTCTTCCTCAGTGACACTGTCTCTAAACCATACAGCATGGCCGGTCTCACCACTGTCCTGTACACCTTCCCCTTGATTCTCGCTGATATTTTCTGATCACACAGAACTCCCGACACCTTTCTCCACCCATTCCAACCTGCCTGCACTCGCTTCTTTACCTCTTTCCCACACTCTCCATTACTCTGGACTGTTGACCCCAAGTACTTAAACTCCTGTACCTTCTTCACCTCTTCACCCTGTAACCTTACTGTTCCACTTCCCTCCCTTTCATTCACACACATGTACTCAGTCTTACTACGACTGACCTTCATTCCTCTTCTCTCCAGCGCAAACCTCCACCTCTCCAGGTTTTCCTCCACCTGCTCCCTGCTCTCACTACAGATCACAATGTCATCTGCAAACATCATTGTCCAAGGAGACTCCTGTCTGACCTCCTCTGACAACTGGTCCATCACTATAGCAAACAGGAAGGGGCTCAGAGCCGATCCCTGATGCAGTCCCACCTCCACATTGAACTCCTCTGTCTGACCTACAGCACACCTCACCACTGTCCTGCTCCTCTCATACATGTCCTGCACCACTCTGACATACTTCTCCGCTACTCCTGACTTCCTCATACAGTACCACAGCTCTTCTCTTGGCACCCTGTCATACGCTTTCTCCAAGTCTACAAACACACAGTGCAACTCCTTCTGACCATCCCTATACTTCTCCATCAAAATTTTCAGAGCAAAAATTGCATCCGTTGTGCTCTTTCTGGGCATGAAGCCATACTGCTGCTCACAAATTTCCACTACCTTCCTTAACCTAGCTTCCACTACTCTTTCCCATACCTTCATTGTATTCAGGGAAGATACCTAAACTTAGATATTTAGATACTTACATATTTAGACAGCATCTGCCATGTACAATAGCTTGTGTGCCTGTGTACACGTCTTCTCTTGCTCCTTGTGTCCATTTTCCTTTACAGCTCAAATTTATCTCCTTAACCACACCAAAGATGTCATTATGAGGAGTACATGAGATTACTGAAAGTAGTTAAAGATTTGAGTAATGGCTACATGCAGCAGCTTAACACTTTGTTGGTTGATGAGACATTTTTACTGCAATATTGTGATGATAATCTAATGGGTAGTTATTATCAAAATGGTGATAAATGAATATAAAGACACTCAAAGAAAATCACACAAACATTTATAAAACAAGCCATTTTAATAAAACATTTGATTCTAATAATTTAGTACTACACACTCAATTTTCTGTGTCTGACATAAAACACACAAGCTCTTCATCTCCATGCACTGACTTTAGATCCTGACCTTTGACCTTGGGGTCCAGCCCGGCGCCCTCGTGTGGCTGTGATTTGTGTGGAGCGAGTCGCGGACTGACGCTGCTGAGAATACAAACACACACACTCAGTTTATGCAACCTGTTCTAGTTTTTCAAAACGTTTAACTTTATTGAAACTTTTTTTACTAATTTGCTTGTGACTTTATTTACAATAATTATATGCTTTTTTATACTTAGATTTTCACCCCTCCTTTTGTCTCACCTCCCTTCTGTTGATCTGTGCTATTCTGACATTCAGATTGGCTTGGACTGGGTCAGCAAACATTTCCCCCGACCTAAAACACACACACACACTCCTTTGTATACCATGTGGCTTAATGCACATACCATATACACAAACAGAGATATACATACATAAACACACCTCATAAAGCTGTCAAGATGCTGCTGCAGTTGCTGTGGTGTGTGTGTAGACGGCAGGGTCGGGTGCAGGAGGTCAGTGAACTGCTCCGGCTTCGGCTCTACCTGAGAGCTCACACCTGAAACATGCGTATATTCTGAAAGTGCCACAAAGGCTGCCTGCCCTTGTGTATATACATACCCTGAAGCTAAGGCCACACACACACACACAGACACACATACCTGAGTTAGCTGACTGTGTTTCTGCTCTGTTCTTGTTCAGATCTGCTTGATGTTCATCCAGAGGTTCACCTGGAGAACGCTCCAACAGCTGAGACACAGACAGAAAAGAGAATGCAGATGAATTAATAATTAAAATTTTATACTGCATAGTGTTGTATGCAATAGCAGAGAGGTGTGTGTGTGTGTGTGCGCAAACACCTTTGCTATGTAGTACTGCAGTTCATTTTGTCTCTCATCAAACAAAGATGATGTGTTGGTCGCAGGGGCAGGAGCTCTCATTTTGACCGAAAGGCTCTTTTCTTCTGTGGGTAGAGCTGTTTTCTCTGTACTACTATACATTTGCTTGGACACATCACCTTGCCCCATCCTCTTATCTGAGCTCTGTTTAGCCCATACATCAGTGGAGGCATGTGCTTGATTGGGTTTGAGCCTGGGATTCAGAGTCTGAGTCACATTAGGGCTGGGAAATGGTGGTCTGTTGAGTTGCTGGACAGATTGAATCCTGCTCTGATTCACGTCGCAATACAGGTCCTGAGAGATGTGTGTTGAGAGCAGAGTCATATTCTCTCCAGACTGAGTTGTCTCTTCTCTCTCTTTCACTGTTCGTTCTCTCCCTTGATGATTTCCTCTGTTCACTGTCTGGCCCTCTCTTCCCACAGGGCTGTGCCACAGATCTCCATAACCACCACCTCCACCTATAGCTGCAACACACACAGGCCTATGTAATCTCATTGTCAGTAACCTCAAAGAATTAGTTACATTCAGACCAATATTTTACAAAGAAGGTCAGGATTAGTAAAAAAAGTGCACCTGTGATATGTGTGTACCTTAGATGTGTTTGTACCTGTGAGGTGTGTGTACCTGTGAGGTGTGTGTCATCCAGCACTGGCTCCAGTGGACTGAAGGTGTGGCTGTGATTTAACAGGCTGAAATCCGACTCCACCCGTCCCCTGTCCCCTCCACTGCCCCCCTGTCCCCTTATCCCTCGATCTCGGTCTCTGCACAGCTGAAGGACCACAGCCTGAGGAGCACCTAAAAGACAGCCAGCCAGAGAGACAGACAGAAAATATTTGGAGTAAGGGTATTACAGAGTGATCTCTAACATTGCTGAATTCAACTAAAATATTGATTTTCAACAGAGAGTAGGCTGGTGTATATGTACCTGTAGAGGTGTGTGCTGGTGTATATGTACCTGTAGAGGCTGAGTGTATATGTACCTGTAGAGGTGTGTGCTGGTGTTATGTACTGTAGAGTTGTGTGCTGGTGTATATGTACTTAGAGGCTGGTGTTATGTACTGTAGAGGCTGGTGTATATGTACCTGTAGGCTGGTGTATATGTACCTTAGAGTGTGTGCTGTGTGTATATGTACCTGTAGAGGTGTGTGCTGGTGTATATGTACCTGTAGAGTGTGTGTGCTGGTGTATATGTACTGTAGAGGCTGGTGTATATGTACCTGTAGAGTGTGTGTGCTGGTGTTATTACTGTAGAGCTGGTGTATATGTACTGTGTTATGTACTGTAGAGTTGTGTGCTGGTGTATATGTACCTGTAGAGGCTGGTGTATATGTACCTGTAGAGGCTGGTGTATATGTACCTGAGAGGTGTGTGCTGTGTGATTATGTACTGTAGAGTATGTGTGCTGGTGTATATGTACCTTAGAGTGTGTGTGCTGTCGATGTGTGTATATGTACCTATAGAGTGTGTGTGCTGTGTGTATATGTACCTGTAGAGTGTGTGTGCTGAGTGTATATGTACCTGTAGAGTGTGTGTGCTGTGTGTATATGTACCTGTAGAGTGTGTGTGCTGAGTGTATATGTACCTGTAGAGTGTGTGTGCTGAGTGTATATGTACATGTAGAGTATGTGTGCTGTGTGTATATGTACCTGTAGAGTGTGTGTGCTGTGTGTATATGTACCTGTAGAGGCTGAGTGTATATGTACCTGTAGAGCGTGTGTGCTGTGTGTATATGTACCTGTAGAGTGTGTGTGCTGTGTGTATATGTACCTGTAGAGTGTGTGTGCTGAGTGTATATGTACCTGTAGAGTGTGTGTGCTGAGTGTATATGTACATGTAGAGTATGTGTGCTGTGTGTATATGTACCTGTAGAGTGTGTGTGCTGTGTGTATATGTACCTGTAGAGGCTGAGTGTATATGTACCTGTAGAGTGTGTGTGCTGAGTGTATATGTACCTGTAGAGTGTGTGTGCTGAGTGTATATGTACATGTAGAGTATGTGTGCTGTGTGTATATGTACCTGTAGAGTGTGTGTGCTGTGTGTATATGTACCTGTAGAGGCTGAGTGTATATGTACCTGTAGAGCGTGTGTGTGCTGTGTGTATATGTACCTGTAGAGTGTGTGTGCTGTGTGTATATGTACCTGTAGAGTGTGTGTGCTGAGTGTATATGTACCTGTAGAGTGTGTGTGCTGAGTGTATATGTACATGTAGAGTATGTGTGCTGTGTGTATATGTACCTGTAGAGTGTGTGTGCTGTGTGTATATGTACCTGTAGAGGGGGTGAGTGTATATGTACCTGTAGAGTGTGGGGTGCTGTGTGTATATGTACCTGTAGAGGCTGAGTGTATATGTACCTGTAGAGTGTGTGTGCTGTGTGATTATGTACATGTAGAGTATGTGTGCTGTGTGTATATGTACCTGCTAGAGTGTGTGTGCTGTGTGTTTATGTACCTGTAGAGTGTGTGTGCTGTGTGTATATGTATCTGTAGAGGCTGAGTGTATATGTATCTGTAGAGTGTGTGTGCTGTGTGTATATGTACCTGTAGAGCGTGTGTGCTGTGTGTATATGTACCTGTAGAGGCTGAGTGTATATGTACCTGTAGAGTGTGTGTGCTGTGTGTATATGTACCTGTAGAGCGTGTGTGCTGTGTGTATATGTACCTGTAGAGGTGTGTGCTGTGTGTATATGTACCTGTTTGAGTGTGTGTGCTGAGTGTATATGTACCTGTAGAGTGTGTGTGCTGTGTGTATATGTACCTGTAGAGGCTGAGTGTATATGTACCTGTAGAGTGTGTGTGCTGTGTGATTATGTACATGTAGAGTATGTGTGCTGTGTGTATATGTACCTCTAGAGTGTGTGTGCTGTGTGTTTATGTACCTGTAGAGTGTGTGTGCTGTGTGTATATGTATCTGTAGAGGCTGAGTGTATATGTATCTGTAGAGTGTGTGTGCTGTGTGTATATGTACCTGTAGAGCGTGTGTGCTGTGTGTATATGTACCTGTAGAGGCTGAGTGTATATGTACCTGTAGAGTGTGTGTGCTGTGTGTATATGTACCTGTAGAGCGTGTGTGCTGTGTGTATATGTACCTGTAGAGTGTGTGTGCTGTGTGTATATGTACCTGTAGAGTGTGTGTGCTGAGTGTATATGTACCTGTAGAGTGTGTGTGCTGAGTGTATATGTATCTGTAGAGGCTGAGTGTATATGTATCTGTAGAGCGTGTGTGCTGTGTGTATATGTATCTGTAGAGGCTGAGTGTATATGTATCTGTAGAGCGTGTGTGCTGTGTGTATATGTACCTGTAGAGGCTGAGTGTATATGTACCTGTAGAGCGTGTGTGCTGTGTGTATATGTACCTGTAGAGTGTGTGTGCTGTGTGTATATGTACCTGTAGAGTGTGTGTGCTGAGTGTATATGTACCTGTAGAGTGTGTGTGCTGAGTGTATATGTACCTGTAGAGGCTGAGTGTATATGTACCTGTAGAGTGTGTGCTGTGTGTATATGTACCTGTAGAGTGTGTGTGCTGTGTGTATATGTACCTGTAGAGGCTAAGTGTATATGTACCTGTAAAGTGTGTGTGCTGTGTGTATATGTACCTGTAGAGGCTGAGTGTATATGTACCTGTAGAGCATGTTTTGTGCTTGTGTGTGTGTGTACCTGTAGAGGCTGTGTGTATATGTACCTGTAGAGTGTGTGTGCTGTGTGTATATGTACCTGTAGAGGCTGATGTATATGTACCTGTAGAGTGTTTGTGCTGTGTGTATATGTACCTGTAGAGGCTGTGTGTATATGTACCTGTAGAGGTGTGTGCTGTGTGTTATGTACCTGTAGAGTTGTGTGCTGGTGTATATGTACCTGTAGAGTGTGTGTGCTGAGTGTATATGTACCTGTAGAGGCTGGTGTATATGTACCTGTAGAGGGCTGGTGTATATGTACCTGTAGAGGGCTGTGTGTATATGACCTGTAGAGGCTGAGTGTATATGTACCTGTAGAGTGTGTGTGCTGGTGTATATGTACCTGTAGAGGGGGGTTTTGTTTGGGGGTGGTGTATATGTACCTGTAGAGTGTGTGTGCTGGTGTATATGTACCTGTAGAGGCTGGTGTATATGTACCTGTAGAGTGTGTGTGCTGTGTGTATATGTACCTGTAGAGGCTGAGTGTATATGTACCTGTAGAGGTGTGTGCTGTGTGTTATGTACTGTAGAGTTGTGTGCTGTGTGTATATGTACCTTAGAGGGTGGCTGTTATGTACCTGTAGAGTGTGTGTGCTGTGTGTAATGACCTGTAGAGGCTGAGTGTATATGTACCTGTAAGTGTGTGTGCTGTGTGTATAGTACCTGTAGAGGTGTGTGCTGTGTGTATATGTACCTGTAGAGCTGGTGTATATGTACCTGTAGAGGCTGATGTATATGTACCTGTAGAGGTGTGTGCTGTGTGTATATGTACCTGTAGAGTGTGTGTGCTGTGTGTATATGTACCTGTAGAGGGCTGGTGTATATGTACCTGTAGAGGCTGATGTATATGTACCTGTAGAACGTGCGTGTGTGCTGTGTGTATATGTACCTGTAGAGGCTGAGTGTATATGTACCTGTAGAGTGTGTGTGCTGTGTGTATATGTACCTGTAGAGTGTGTGTGCTGTGTGTATATGTACCTGTAGAGTGTGTGTGCTGAGTGTATATGTACCTGTAGCGTATGTGTGCTGTGTGTATATGTACCTGTAGAGGCTGAGTGTATATGTACCCGTAGAGCGTGTGTGCTGTGTGTATATGTACCTGTAGAGTGTGTGTGCTGTGTGTATATGTATCTGTAGAGGCTGAGTGTATATGTACCTGTAGAGTGTGTGTGCTGTGTGTATATGTACCTGTAGAGTGTGTGTGCTGAGTGTATATGTACCTGTAGAGTGTGTGTGCTGAGTGTATATGTACCTGTAGAGTGTGTGTGCTGAGTGTATATGTACCTGTAGAGGGCTGAGTGTATATGTATCTGTAGAGGTGAGTGTATATGTATCTGTACGTGTGTGCTGTGTGTATATGTATCTGTAGAGGCTGAGTGTATATGTACCTGTAGAGCGTGTGTGCTGTGTGTATATGTACCTGTAGAGTGTGTGTGCTGTGTGTATATGTACCTGTAGAGTGTGTGTGCTGAGTGTATATGTACCTGTAGAGGGCTGAGTGTATATGTACTGTAGAGTATGTGTGCTGTGTGTATATGTACCTGTAGAGTGTGTGTGCTGTGTGTATATGTACCTGTAGAGGCTGAGTGTATATGTACCTGTAGAGTGTGTGTGCTGTGTGTATATGTACCTGTAGAGGCTGAGTGTATATGTACCTGTAGAGTGTGTGTGCTGTGTGTTATGTACATGTAGAGTATGTGTGCTGTGTGTATATGTACCTCTAGAGTGTGTGCTGTGTGTTTATGTACCTGTAGAGTGTGTGCTGTGTGTATATGTACTGTAGAGTATGTATGTATCTGTAGAGTATGTGTGCTGTGTGTATATGTACCTGTAGAGTGTGTGTGCTGTGTGATATGTACCTGTAGAGGGCTGAGTGTATATGTACCTGTAGAGCGTGTGTGCTGTGTGTATATGTACCTGTAGAGGGCTGTGTGTATATGTACCTGTAGAGGGCTGAGTGTATATGTACCTGTAGAGTGTGTGTGCTGTGTGTATATGTACCTGTAGAGTGTGTGCTGTGTGTTTATGTACATGTAGAGTGTGTGCTGTGTGTTTATGTACATGTAGAGTATGTGTGCTGTGTGTATATGTACCTGTAGAGGCTGAGTGTATATGTACCTGTAGAGTGTGTGTGCTGTGTGTTATGTACCTGTAGAGGCTGACTGTATATGTACCTGTAGAGTGTGTGCGCTGTGTGTGTGTGTACCTGTAGAGGCTGTGTGTATATGTACCTGTAGAGGCTGAGTGTATATGTACCTGTAGAGTGTGTGTGCTGTGTGTATATGTACCTGTAGAGGGCTGGTGTATATGTACCTGTAGAGTGTGTGTGCTGTGTGTATATGTACCTGTAGAGTGTGTGTGCTGTGTGTATATGTACCTGTAGAGTGTGTGTGCTGTGTGTATATGTACCTGTAGAGTGTGTGTGCTGTGTGTATATGTACCTGTAGAGGCTGGTGTTGTCTGTGAGTATATGAGCTGTGGTATATGTACCTGATGTATATGTACCTGTAGAGTGTTTGTGCTGAGTGTATATGTACCTGTAGAGTGTGTGTGCTGTGTGTATATGTACCTGTAGAGCGTGTGTGTGTGTGTATATGTACCTGTAGAGGTTAGTAGTAGAGTGTGTGTGTGTATATGTTACCTGTAGAGGCGGTTAATGTACCTGTAGATGGGGCTGTGTGTATATGTACCTGTAGGTATGTGGCTGTGTGTATATGTACCTGTAGAGTGTGTGCTGAGTGTATATGTACCTGTAGAGGTGTGTGCTGAGTGTATATGTAAGTGTTGTGTGCTGAGTGTATATGTACCTGTAGAGGGGGTGAGTGTATATGTACCTGTAGAGGCTGAGTGTATATGTACTGTAGAGTGTGTGTGCTGTGTGTATATGTACCTGTAGAGGCTGAGTGTATATGTACCTGTAGATGTGTGCTGTGTGTATATGTACCTGTAGAGTGTGTGTGCTGTGTGTATATGTACCTGTAGAGTGTGTGTGCTGTGTGTATATGTACCTGTAGAGGCTGGTGTATATGTATGTATGTGTGTGTGCTGTGTGTATATGTACCTGTGGGTGAGTGTATATGCTGTGTGATGTGTATCTGTAGGCTGAGTGTATATGTACCTGTAGAGCTGTGTGCTGTGTGTATATGTACCTGTAGAGTGTGTGTGCTGTGTGTATATGTACCTGTAGAGTGTGTGTGCTGTGTGTATATGTACCTGTAGAGGCTGATGTATATGTACCTGAGGTGTGTGCTGTGTGTATATGTACCTGTAGAGTGTGTGTGCTGTGTGTATATGTACCTGTAGAGGCTGAGTGTATATGTACCTGTAGAGTGTGTGTGCTGTGTGTATATGTACCTGTAGAGGTTGGTTTATGTACTGTGAGTGTGTGTTGTGTGTATAGTACCTGTGCTGAGTGTATATGTACCTGTAGAGTGTGTGTGCTGTGTGTATATGTACCTGTAGAGTGTGTGTGCTGTGTGTATATGTACCTGTAGAGGGGGTGAGTGTATATGTACCTGTAGAGTGTGTGTGCTGTGTGTATATGTACCTGTAGAGTGTGTGTGCTGAGTGTATATGTACCTGTAGAGTGTGTGTGCTGAGTGTATATGTACCTGTAGAGTGTGCTGAGTGTATATGTATCTGTAGCGTAGTGGCTGTGGATGCTGTAGGTGTGTGTATATGTACCTGTAGAGTGTGTGTGCTGTGTGTATATGTACCTGTAGAGTGTTGTGCTGAGTGTATATGTACCTGTAGAGTGTGTGTGCTGTGTGTATATGTACCTGTAGTGTTGTGTGCTGTGTGTATATGTACCTGTAGAGTGTGTGCTGTGTGTATATGTACCTGTAGAGTGTGTGTGCTGTGTATATGTACCTGTAGAGTGTGTGTGCTGAGTGTATATGTACCTGTAGGGAGTGTGCTGTGTGTATATGTACCTGTAGAGTGTGTGTGCTGTGTGTATATGTACCTGTAGAGGGCTGAGTGTATATGTACCTGTAGAGTGTGTGCTGTGTGTATATGTACCTGTAGAGTGTGTGTGCTGTGTGTATATGTACCTGTAGAGGCTGAGTGTATATGTACCTGTAGAGTGTGTGTGCTGTGTGTATATATACCTGTAGAGGTGAGGGTGTATATGTACCTGTAGAGGCTGAGTGTATATGTACCTGTAGAGTGTGTGTGCTGTGTGATTATGTAGTAGGCTGTGTATATGTACCTGTAGGTGTTGCTGTGTGTATATGTACCTGTAGAGTGTGTGTGCTGTGTGTATATGTACCTGTAGAGGTGTGTGTGTGTAACTGTAGTGTGTGTGTGTGTGTTTGTAATGCTGAGATGTGTGCTGTGTGTATATGTACCTGTAGAGTGTGTGTGCTGTGTGTATATGTACCTGTAGAGTATGTGTGCTGTGTGTATATGTACCTGTAGAGTGTGTGTGCTGTGTGTATATGTACCTGTGAGGTTATGTATATGTACCGGAGTGTGTGTGCTGTGTGTATATGTACCTGTAGAGGTGTGAATGTGTGCTGTGTGTATATGTACCTGTAGAGTGTGTGTGCTGTGTGTATATGTACCTGTAGAGTGTGTGTGCTGTGTGTATATGTACCTGTAGAGGCTGAGTGTATATGTACCTGTAGAGTGTGTGTGCTGTGTGTATATGTACCTGTAGAGGCTGAGTGTATATGTACCTGTAGAGTGTGTGTGCTGTGTGTATATGTACCTGTAGAGGGTGGTGTATATGTACCTGTAGAGGGGGTGAGTGTATATGTACCTGTAGAGTGTGTGTGCTGTGTGTATATGTACCTGTAGAGTGTGTGTGCTGTGTGTATATGTACCTGTAGAGGCTGAGTGTATATGTACCTGTAGAGGTGTGTGCTGTGTGTATATGTACCTGTAGAGTGTGTGTGCTGTGTGTATATGTACCTGTAAGCGTATGTGTGCTGAGTGTATATGTACCTGTAGAGTGTGTGTGCTGTGTGTATATGTACCTGTAGAGTGTGTGTGCTGTGTGTATATGTACCTGTAGAGTGTGTGTGCTGTGTGTATATGTACCTGTAGAGTGTGTGTGCTGTGTGTATATGTACCTGTAGAGTGTGTGTGCTGTGTGTATATGTACCTGTAGAGTGTGTGTGCTGTGTGTATATGTACCTGTAGAGTGTGTGTGCTGTGTGTATATGTACCTGTAGAGTGTGTGTGCTGTGTGTATATGTACCTGTAGAGTGTGTGTGCTGTGTGTATATGTACCTGTAGAGTGTGTGTGCTGTGTGTATATGTACCTGTAGAGTGTGTGTGCTGTGTGTATATGTACCTGTAGAGTGTGTGTGCTGTGTGTATATGTACCTGTAGAGTGTGTGTGCTGTGTGTATATGTACCTGTAGAGTGTGTGTGCTGTGTGTATATGTACCTGTAGAGGCTGAGTGTATATGTACCTGTAGAGTGTATGTGCTGTGTGTATATATACCTGTAGAGGCTGAGTGTATATGTACCTGTAGAGGCTGTGTGTATATGTACCTGTAGAGTGTGTGTGCTGTGTGTATATGTACCTGTAGCGTATGTGTGCTGTGTGTATATGTACCTGTAGAGTGTGTGTGCTGTGTGTATATGTACCTGTAGAGTGTGTGTGCTGTGTGTTTATGTACATGTACAGTGTGTGTGCTGTGTGTACAGTGGGGCAAAAAAGTATTTAGTCAGCCACCAATTGTGCAAGTTCTCCCACTTAAAAAGATGAGAGAGGCCTGTAATTTTCATCATAGGTACACTTCAACTATGAGGGACAGAATGAGAAAAAAAAAAATCCAGAAAATCACATTGTCTGATTTTTAAAGAATTTATTTGCAAGTCATGGTGGAAAATAAGTATTTGGTCACCTACAAAAGTTCATCTCAATACTTTGTTATATACCCTTTGTTGGCAATGACAGAGGTCAAACGTTTTCTGTAAGTCGCCACAAGGTTTTTACACACTGTTGCTGGTAGTTTGGCCCATTCCTCCATGCAGATCTCCTCTAGAGCAGTGATGTTTTGGGGCTGTCGCTGGGCAACATGGATTTTCAACTCCCTCTAAAGATTTTCTATGGGGTTGAGATCTGGAGACTGGCTAGGCCACTCCAGGACCTTGAAATGCTTCTTACGAAGCCACTCCTTCGTTGCCCGGGCGGTGTGTTTGGGATCATTGTCATGCTGAAAGATCCAGCCACGTTTCATCTTCAATGCCCTTGCTGATGGAAGGAGGTTTTTACTCAAAATCTCACGATACATGGCCCCATTCATTCTTTCCTTTACACGGATCAGTCGTCCTGGTCCCTTTGCAGAAAAACAGCCCCAAAGCATGATGTTTCCACCCCCATGCTTCACAGTAGGTATGGTGTTCTTTGGATGCAACTCAGCATTCTTTCTCCTCCAAAACAAAAAGTTGAGTTTTTACCAAAATGTTCTATTTTGGTTTCATCTGACCATATGACATTCTCCCAATCCTCTTCTGAATCATCCAAATGCTCTCTAGCAAACTTCAGACGGGCCCGGACATGTACTGGCTTAAGCAGGGGGACACGTCTGGCACTGCAGGATTTGAGTCCCTGGCAGGGGTAGTGTGTTACTGATGGTAGCCTTTGTTACTTTGGTCCCAGCTCTCTGCAGGTCATTCACTAGGTCCCCCCGTGTGGTTCTGGGATTTTTGCTCACCGTTCTTGTGATCATTTTGACCCCACGGGGTGAGATCTTGCATGGAGCCCCAGATCGAGGGAGATTATCAGTGGTCTTGTATGTCTTCCATTTTCTAATAATTGCTCCCACAGTTGATTTCTTCACACCAAGCTGCTTACCTATTGCAGATTCAGTCTTCCCAGCCTGGTGCAGGTCTACAATTTTATTTCTGGTGTCCTTTGACAGCTCTTTGGTCTTGGCCATAGAGGAGTTTGGAGTCTAACTGTTTGAGGTTGTGGACAGGTGTCTTTTATACTGATAACGAGTTCAAACAGGTGCCATTAATACAAGTAATGAGTGGAGGACAGAGGAGCCTCTTAAAGAAGAAGTTACAGGTCTGTGAGGGCCAGAAATCTTGCTTTTTTGTAGGTGACCAAATACTTATTTTCCACCATAATTTGCAAATAAATTCTTTAAAAATCAGACAATGTGATTTTCTGGATTTTTTTGTCATTCTGTCTCTCATAGTTGAAGTGTACCTATGATGAAAATTACAGGCCTCTCCCATCTTTTTAAGTGGGAGAACTTGCACAATTGGTGGCTGACTAAATACTTTTTTGCCCCACTGTATATGTACCTGTAGAGGCTGAGTGTATATGTACCTGTAGAGTGTGTGTGCTGTGTGTATATGTACCTGTAGAGGCTGAGTGTGCTGTGCTGCAGATGCCCTGAGTTTGAGGGGGTGAGTGTGGTTTGTACATTTCCTGCAGAGACGAGGGAGACAACAGCTCTTCAATCTAACACACACACACACACACACACACAATATTGTTATCAGGTCGGTTTGTGATGTCCAAGACCGTAATTCATGGCTGTGTTTCTCACAGACCTGCTCCTGACTGGTCAACAGTCTCAGAGCCTCTGCCCAATGGGAGCGCATCATTCCTTGCAGGCGAGCCACAAGCTCCTCCCTCTGTGTCTCCAGCCTCCTCTTACTAGTCTCCATGGAAACCAACTCCTTTTGAAGTTCTGCCATCCTGCACACACACAGAGTAATGTAATGGTTAGATTAGTGGCAGCAGAATGTGACACCTCAAACGTCTCTCACAGGACAAGAAAGCAGAGGTAGTGCTCCAAACGTCAGGATCACAAAATGGTTCCAGTGTGTAGGTTTTTAGGACTTGAACTGTTGTGTTCACTCCATGTTGGAATTACAGTACTTCTCAACCAAATTGTCATGGCAACAGATTGGATCTTCATCTGAGGAGACAAGTAGCTCAGAGCAGGATTTTAAAATTTAAGTAATTCTGGCTTAAAAAAGAGGACCCACCCTCAGTCCCTCCTGTTTACTGAGTGGGTAAGTAGATATGGTAAGTGTGTGCATATCAACAGGAAATATAAACACACACACACAAAGTTATGCGTACTTGTTGCTGAAGTCGAGTGTGAGCTGGTGCTGTCTGTCATCTCTCTCCTTCAGCTGAGCTCTGAACTCATCTGACTGAACAGAGAGCTCTCGCTCATGTCGAGCACTCAGATCCAGCAGCTGCTTCCTGTACACACACACACACACAAAACAGATCATGTGTACAACATGAACATGTAAAAGATCATTTCTTTTGAATGTCCGTGATTATCTACAGCATTAGTGTTCTTATCCTCGTCTGTGTGTACGTACCTGTGCTGTTCCCGTAGTTTAGCTGTAGCATTAGTATTCTCCTCCTGTATGGTTGCCAGTCGTTCTGTGACTTGCTGCTCCACAGAGAGTCGGAGCTCCACCTCCCACTGTGAGCGCTGAGCCTCAAACCGAGCCTGAAACCAAACCAACAACTATACAGTGCATCCTTTCACTAATAGTTCACTACACAAAAACACTTTAGTACACCATTAGGATTAGGATTAGTGCTACACTGACAGATTTCTGCATTATCATCAGTTTCCAACACCATTATCACAGTGGACATGACCACTACAGGACACATGTTCCATAGGTGGAACAATGCTTTGGGTGGAACCCTCATGACTGGGTGCATGATGACCAGGACCACTCACAGTAGGACAGACTGAAAGCTCTAGAAAGTTCTAGGAGAACCCACTGTCCGACTTTTACAGGAACATTTACAGTGTTAGTATGGTAAAGAATACACATTTACATAAACATATCCCCATGCTGCTGACTGTGATTGGTCAGAAGGTGTTGATTTATTTTCTAGGATAGCAACTCTGACAGTAGTGCAGCTGCAGATAACAGATTAATGTTAAAGTGCTCATTGTAATATGTTAGCGTTTCTATAGTAACAGCTTATTTACAGAGCCATTTACATTGTACGCTCCAGATAAACCAGCAAAAATGGCCACATGACTACGTTTTGCTGGTGTATGTGAGTGTGTGTGTGTGTGTGAGAGAGAGAGAGACCTGGTCAAGTGCTCGGTCCACTCTGGCTGTGTCTCTCTCTCTTCTAGTCTCCTCCAGGTCCTGCTGTAGCTGCTGAAGTCTGGAATGGGCCTCCTCACGCAGCTGCACCTCCTGACCCACTTGATCCTGCACACACACACACAGAAACACACACCCAGGTCACTGAGATTAAAAGTAATAAACAGCTATCATATCATACGCATTTAATGTGTGCACCAGCTCCTCCTGCAGGTGTGCATGTCTCACCCTCTCTGTTTCCAGCTGTTGTGTGAGCAGTGTCAGCTCCTGCTGCATGTGCGTGTGTGTGTTATTGGCCTCGAGTTTGTGTTGTTCCAACTGTTGCTGTAGATCAAGGCTCTTTGTTTGGAGTCTCTCTGCTTCAGCCTTCTTCTCCTCCACCTCAGCACGCAGACGCTCCACCTCCTGCTCCAGCTCACCTACACACACACGTAGCTCCACCATGTCACACTCCTAGAGAAACACACACACAATAGGACTTAATGCTACACAATAACACACTAGCCCACTTTTGTGTGTCTGTTTGTGTGTACCAGCTGTTTGTTCATGTTTTGTAGCTCTTCATTGTCTTTTCGTTCTTTGTCCAGTGTCTCTGCTGCCTCTGACAAACTCTTCTCAAGGCAAGCCAAAGCCTACAACACACACACACCATGAAGGAAGACAAATATTCAGCATTCCGTGTTGGTGTATCTGGATGTCTTTTGAACACTATAATGTGACAATGAAATGCATGTGTGGGTCTGTGTCTGTGTGTAATTAGCTCTCAGCACTAAAGGTAAAAAGACTGTCATGTCCTTGTTCCAGGTTTATACTGAACAACTTTCAGCTCTTCTGCCTTCTTTGCTTGTTTGGTTGTCAATTTAGATCAGCGTGCTCAGAACACAGGGCTCACTGCCCTGCAAAAGGTACTGGTTATCCATAATGATTTTTGTGTGTGTGCGTGAGTATACACACACACACCTCTCTTTGTTTTTGCTGTGTGCTCTCTGCTGCTTCTTTCTCCTCCTGCAGTCTTCTCACTCCCTCGCTCTTCTCTTTTTCATGCCGACGCCAGCCTTCCACCACTTTCTCCAACGTCTGACACACACACAGGGTAAAAGACAAAATACCACCCTCAATCCCCTTTCAACACAGTGGGACAGGGCACTAACCCAGCCGGACAGGGCACTAACCCAGCGGGACAGGGCACTAACCCAGAGAGACAGGGCACTAACACAGCGGGACAGGGCACTAACACAGCGGGACAGGGCACTAACACAGCGGGACAGGGCACTAACACAGCGGGACAGGGCACTAACACAGCGGGACAGGTGGCTGAACCTTATCAAGTTGCTCGATCATGATGTCCTTCTTACGATCTGCAGATACAGCGAGTGATAACTGCTGCTGCAACCCTAAAGCTTTATTTTGTACTGCCAAGAGCTGCTGCTCCAAGTGCTACAGATAGGGAAAGAAAGACAGAGAGAAAGAGACAGTAAAACAATTGGCAAAGAAAAAGACAAGGAGAGATATAAATTGCATGTGTTATTCAAACACGTGTGTTTGTGTGTTACCTTGCGTCTTGCTCTTTCTCTCTCCAGACTCTCTCTGATCACCTGCAGCTCAGAGACAGAGTGAAAGGGGGCGGAGTCAAAATCTGCACGGAGTCGGGAATACCGTGGGAACAACTCCTCTACACCACTGAGAGAGAGAGAGAGAAATGGATGGAGATGTAGATAAATTGTATGGATGGATAAATAAATGAACAGATAGATGGGTTGATAAAATGGAAAGAGATGAAGAAAGATGAATTAACAGATGTAAGGAAGGATAGACATGAATTGAGGAAAAGATGGAGAAAGATGAAAGAACATGATTTTTTCCAAATGCTTTTATTGTTTATTTAATGTGTGTGTACCTGATGAGGTGAGAAGTCATATCACTCTCGTCTTGAAGATGCTGTAACGCAGAGGGAAGGAGTTCTGTAGAGGTCATAGTTCATGGGTTAAAGGTCAACACCAGATTGTCGATATGTCTGAGATCACACCTCACTGCAACATTTTATCCTTATTACCCGTCTGTGGTGCAGTGTGTGTACTTACCAGATGTGTCAGTAGCTCTGGCTCTCAGAATTGTCTGTAAATGACTCCTTACGTTCTCCATCTCTTCAATGTGCCGCCGACCACTCTATACACACACACACACACACAGTGGTTCAGACGTACACAGAGGACTATAGTTGATTCAGAGTCATAGTGAACGTTAAACACTTATGTTAGCGAGTGTTACCAAGAGTTTAATGCTGCTCTGTGGGTTCAGGTCCATCTCTACAGTGATTCCACCTCCTGACTCCTCGTCCTCCTCCTCCATACCAGAGATTTTGAGATCACTGGAGGAGCACGCACTGAGACCAGACTCCACTTCCTGTGACTCATTCAGCCTTTCAGAGTGCAAAGAGGGTGCAGATGCTGTCATAGTAACCAAAGGAGAAGTCACCTTAAACGACACCTGTCTATAAGAAAGAGATATTCAGAGGGACAGAGAGACAAGTGAGCTGCAGTGTATAGATTATGCTGTTTATCTATCTATCTATCTATCTATCTATCTATCTATCTATCTATCTATCTTGATCTCTAAATTGTTATTACTTTTTCTAAATGATATAAAACCTTTACCTGGTCGAGTGAGAGTCAGCCTGGTGACCTCTGACCTCCTGCTCTTGGCTGTGCTGAAGGGAGGAATAGAGACGAGCAGTCACCTGACGAGAGGACGAGAGAGGAGAGGAGGAGCAGGACACCGGGAGAGACAGACAGGAAGAGAGAGAGACAGCTGGAGGAAGAAAGGAGGAGGCTAACGACTCCACACCACTCAGCAAATCTGCTGCTGTTCTGTCCATCTCACCCTAAAGCGCGCGTGCGCGCGCGCACACACACACACACACACACACACACACACACACACACACACACACAGATGATTACATTCCTCAAACTACAACTGTTCGAAATAACCGACTCCGTTGCCAAGTGTCCGGTTTTTTTTTTACCCCACCCGTAGCCTGAGCCCTGCACGGTGATTGGTGATTTCTATGTGATTTTATCCAATAGGGTTGGATAATGTCCTGCCTTATGCTCACTGATTGGCTAAAAGCATTGGCCACTCGTAGAGCAGTAGGCGGAATTTCAGTATTCAATAAAATTGGTCACTTTATTAAAATGAAATTTCTTATTAAAGATCTGAAATAAATGATAGTATAAATAATACGTCAACTCGATAATTACACATGGTTAAACACATTTATCAGGTACACTAATCGCGAATACAGCGAGTCTATATCACCGCTTGTTAGCTTTATGGCTAACACTACAGATGCTGTACTGAGCTAAAACACTTTAGCAGTTTAGTTAC
>JAUCMX010000017.1:13655881-13665881 GCA_033459395.1 Hemibagrus guttatus | reverse complement strand
GCACATCACACATCACACCACATCAAACCACATCACACCACATCACACCACATGACACCACATCACACCACATCACACCACATCAAACCACATGACACCACATCACACAGCACATCACACATCACACCACATCAAACCACATCACACCACATGACACCACATCACACCACATCACACCACATCAAACCACATGACACCACATCACACAGCACATCACACATCACACCACATCAAACCACATCACACCACATGACACCACATGACACCACATCACACCACATCACACCACATCACACATCACACCACATCACACATCACACCACATCACACCACATCACACCACATCACACAGCACATCACACATCACACCACATCACACATCACAGTACATCACACAGCACATCACACATCACACCACATCACACCACATCACACATCACATAACACATCACATCACACATCACACATCACACCACATCACACATCACACCACATCACACCACATCACACCACATCACACATCACACCACCATCACACCACATCACACCACATGACACCACATGACACCACATCACACCACATCACACCACATCACACAGCACATCACATCAAATCAAATCACATCACACATACCACATCACACATCACATCACATCACACACCGCACACCACACATCACACCACACCACACATCACATCACATCACATCACATCATACATCACACATCACATCACATCACACCACATCACACATCACCACATTACACATCACATCACATCATACATCACACATCATCACACAGCACATCACCACATAACACATCACACATCACATCACATCACATCACACACCACATCACACACCACATCACATCACACACCACATCACACACCACATAAAACATAACATAACATAACAAAACATAACATAACATAACATAACATAACATAGCGTAACATAACATAACATAACATAACATAACATAACATAACATAACATAACATAACATGAAAACATCACACCACATCACACATCACCACATTACACATCACATCACATCATACATCACACATCATCACACAGCACATCACCACATAACACATCACACATCACACATCACATCACATCACATCACACACCACATCACACACACATCACATCACACACCACATCACACACCACATAAAACATAACATAACAAAACATAACATAACATAACATAACATAGCATAACATAACATAACATAACATAACATAACATAACATAACATAACATAACATAACATAACATAACATAACATAGCATAACATAACATAACATAACATAACATAACATAACATGAAAACATCACATCACATCACACGTCACACATCACATCACCACATCACACATCACATCACATCACATCACATCACATCACACATCATACAACACATCACATCACATCACACATCACACATCATACATCACACATCACATACCACATCACATCATACATCACACATCACATCACACCACATCATACATCACACGTCACACTTCACACATAACATAACATAACATAACATAACATAACATATAACACCACATCACACCACATCACACAGCACATCACACATCACACCACATCAAACCACATCACACCACATCACACCACATCACACCACATCACACCACATCACACAGCACATACACACATCACACCACATCACACCACATCACACAGCACATCACACATCACACCACATCACACATCACAGTACATCACACAGCACATCACACATCACACCACATCAAACCACATCACATCACACATCATATCACACATCACATCAAATCACATCAAATCAAATCACATCACACATACCACATCACACATCACATCACATCACACACCGCACACCACACATCACACCACATCACACATCACATCACATCACATCACATCATACATCACACATCACATCACATCACATCATACATCACACATCACATCACATCACACCACATCACACATCACCACATTACACATCACATCACATCATACATCACACATCATCACACAGCACATCACCACATAACACATAACACATCACACATCACACACCACATCACACACCACATCACATCACATCACACACCACATCACACACCACATAAACAACATCACATCACATCACATCACATCACATAACAACATAACATAACATAACATAACATAACACAACAACATAAAAACTTCACATCACATCACACATCGCATCACACGTCACACATCACACATAACATCACCACATCACACATCACACATCACTTCACATCACATCACACATCATACATCACACATCACATCATAACACACATCACATACACATCACATCACATCACACATCATACATCACACATCACATCACATCACATCATACATCACACATCACATCACATCATACCACATCACATCACACCACATCACACCACATCACACATCACACATCACCACATTACACATCACATCATACATCATACATCACACTTCACACTTCACACATAACATAACATAACATATAACATATAACAAATAACAAATAACAAATAACAAATAACAATAACATAACATAACATAACATAACATAACAACATAACACATCACACAACACAACACATCACATCACATCATCACACATCACACATCACACATCACATCACATCACATTACATCATACATCACACATCACATCATACCACATCACATAACATCACACATCACACATCACCACATTACACATCACACCACATCACACATCACCACATTACACATCACATCACATCACATCATACATCACACATCACACTTCACACATAACATAACATAACATATAACATAACATAACATCACACTTCACATCACACTTCACATCACACATCACATCACACACCACATCACATCACACACCACATCACCACATAGAACATCACATCACATCACACACCACATCACCACATAAAACATCACATCACATCACACACCACATCACCACATAAAACATCACATCACATCATATCACACATCACATCACATCACACATCACATCAAACATCACATCACACATCACATCATACATCATACATCATACCACATCACATCACACATCATATATCATACATAATACCACATCTCACATCACATCACCTCACATCACATCACATCAAAGATCATACAGCATCACACACATCACATCACATCACACATCAACATCATACATCATACATCATAACACATCACATCACATCACACATCACCACATAACACATCACATCACATCACATCACACACTACATCACATCACACACCAAAACACATACCACATCACATAACATCACAACATCACACATCACACCACATCACACCACATCACACCACATCACCACATTACACATCACATCACATCATACATCACACACTACATCACATCACACACCAAAACACACACCACATCACACACATCACACATCACACAGCACACATCACATCACACACCACATCACACACCACACCACATCACACACTACATCACACCCCACATCGCACACCACACACCACATCATGTCACACAACACATTACTCATCACATCGATCGCATCACACATCGCATCACACACATCACATCACACAACACACCACATCACACATACCACATCACATCACATAATGTCACATCACATCACATCACACACCACACATCACACACCATATCACACTACACACCACATCACACACGCCACATCACATCATGTCACATCACATCAAATCACAAACCACACACCCCATCACACCACACCCCATCACACTACATCACACATCACACACCACATCACACACCACATCACACACCACACATCCCACACCACACATCACATCACACAACACAACACATAACACACACCACACATCACACACCACACATCCCACACCACACATCACATCACACAACACAACACATAACACACACCACACATCACACACCACACATCACACACCACATTACACACCACATCACACTCCACACACCACACATCACACACCACAGCACACACCACGTCACACACCACACACCACAAATCACACACCACATTACACACCACATCACACACCACATTACACACCACATCACACTCCACACATCACACACCACACATCACACACCACAGCACATCACATCACACACCACATCACACACTACATCACACATCACACACCACATCACACACCACACATCACACATCATACATCACACATCATACATCATACATCACACATCACATCATATATCATACATCATACCACATCACATCACATCACATCACACATCACCACATAACACATCACATCACATAATGTCACATCACATCACATCACACACCACACACCATATAACACATCGCATCACACAACACAACACATCACATCACACATCATACATCATACATCATCACATCACATCACATCACATCACACATCATACATCATACATCATATCACATCACATCACATCACACATCACCACATAACACATCACATCACACATCAAATCACATCACACACTACATCACATCACACACCAAAACACACACCACATCACACACATCACACCACACATCACATCACACAACACAACACAACACATAACACAGCACACAACACATCACACACCACATCACACTCCACACATCACACACCACAGCACACACCATGTCACACACCACATCACACACACATCACACATCACACACACCACATCACACATTACATCACACATCACACACCACATCACACACCACACATCACACAACACATCACATCACACATCATACATTATACATCATACATCATACATCACATCACACACCACACATCATACCACATGACATCACATCACACATCACCACATAACACATCACATAATGTCACATCACATCACATCACACATCACACATCACATCACACAACACATCACATCACACATCACATCACACCACACACACACATCACACCATCACACATCACATCACACACACAACACATCACATCACATCGTACATCGTACATCGTACATCATACATCATATCACATCACATAACATCACATCACACATCCACATAACACATCACATATCACATCACATCACATCACATCACACATCACATCACACAACACATCACATCACATCACATCACACATCAACATCACACATCAACATCACACATCACATCTACATCTACATCACACATCACATCAATCACATCACATCACACACCATATCACACATCACATCACACAACACAACACATCACATCACATCACATCTACATCGTACATCGTACATCATACATCATATCACATCACATAACATCACATCACACATCACCACATACACATCACATAATCATCACATCACATCACACATCACACATCACATCACACAACACATACATCACATCACATCACATCACATCACACATCATACATCACACATCATACATCAACATCACACATCACATCATATACATACACACATCACACATCACATCACATCACACACCACACATCACACACCATATCACACATCACATCACACAACAACATAACATAACATAACATAACAACATAAAAACATCACATCACATCACACATCGCATCACACGTCACACATCACACGTAACATCACCACATCACACATCACACATCACTTCACATCACATCGTACATCGTACATCGTACATCATACATCATATCACATCACATAACATCACATCACATCACACAACACAACACATCACATCACATCACATCACACATCGCCACATCACACACTACATCACATCACACACCAAAACACACACCACATCACACACATCACACATCACATCACATCACATCACACATCACCACATAACACATCACATCACACACTACATCACATCACACACCAAAACACACACCACATCACACACATCACACATCACACATCACCACATAACACATCACCACACATCACATCATATATCATACATCACACCACATCACATCCACATCACACCACATCACACATCACACACATCACACACATCACATCACATCACACATGACACCACATCACACATCATCACACCACATCACACACACATCACATCAATCAAACACACACACAACCACATCACACATCACACACATCACACAGCACACACACATCACACCACACCACACATCACATCACACACATCACATACATCATACATCACACATCACATCACATCACACCACATCACACATCACCACATTACACATCACATCACATCATACATCACACATCATCACACAGCACATCACCACATAACACATCACACATCACATCACATCACATCACACACCACATCACACACCACATCACATCACACACCACATCACACACCACATAAAACATAACAAACATAACAAAACATAACATACATAACATAACATAACATACAACAACATACAACAACATAACATAACATAACAAACATAACAAACAAACAAAACATCACACCACATCACACATCACCACATACACATCACATCACTTCATACATCACACACACCACACACACATCACCACATAACACATCACACATCACACATCACATCACATCACATCACACACACACATCACACACCACATCACACACACACCACATCACACACCACAAAAACATAACATAACAAACATCACACAACCACACATCACATCACACACACCACATCACACACCACACACATCACATCACATCACACACACAACACACACACTCACATCACACACACACGCCACTCACACACCACATCACATCACACACCAAAACACACACCACATCACACACATCACATCACATCACATCACATCACACATCACCACATAACACATCACACACACACACATCACATCACACACCAAAACACACACCACATCCACACATCACACATCACCACATCACATCACATAACACATCACACACATCACACAAATCATACATCACACCACATCACACATCACACCACACCACATCACACCACATACACCATCACACACCACATACACCACACACCACATCACACCACACACACCACATCACACACACACCACATCACACATCACACACATTCACACCACATCACATCACATCACACATCACACATAACACATCACATCACACACACATCACATCACACACCAAAACACACACCACATCACATCACATCACACATCACACATCACCACATACCACACACCACACATCACACCACACCACATACATCACACCACATCACACACCACACACCACATCACACATACACACCACATCACACACATACACACCACATACACACCACATGACACCACATCACACACCACACCACACACACAGCACATCACACACACACCAAACACACACCACATCACACACACACACCACATCACACACCACACACACACACATCACACACCACACCACATCACACACACATCACACACCACATCCACACCACACACCACACATCACACACACATACTCACACACACACCACACACCATAACACACACCACACACACACACCACACATCACACACACACACATCACACAACACACCACATCACACACACACACACATCACACACCACACATCACACACCACATCACACATCACACATCACACAACACACCACATCACACACCACACATCACACACTCACACAACACACCACATCACACACACACATCACACACATCACAAATCACACACATCACACACACCACATCACACACCACACATACACACCACATCACACCACATCACACATCACACACACCACACATCACACACCACATCACACACCACACACCACATCCACACATCCACACACCAAACACATCACACACCACACGTCACACACACATATGTCACACACCACATCACATCACATCACATCACCATATCACACACCACATCACACATCACACATCGCATCACACAACACATCACATCACAAACACATCACATCACACATCACACATACCACACACACCATATAACACATCACATCACACAACACAACACATCACATCACACACATCACACATCATACATCATACATCATCACATCACATCACATCACATCACATCACACATAACACATCACATCACACATCAAATCACATCACACATCACATCATATATCATACATCATACCACATCACATCACATCACACACCACACACCATATAACACATCGCATCACACTACACAACACATCACATCACATCACACATCATACATCATACATCATCACATCACATCACACATCACCACATAACACATCACATCACACATCAAATCACATCACACATCACATCATATATCATACATCATACCAATTCACATCACATCACATAACACATCACCACATCACACACTACATCACATCACACACCAAAACACACACCACATCACACACATCACACCACACATCACATCACACGACACAACACATAACACACACCACACATCACACACCACATTACACACCACATCACACTCCACACACCACACATCACACACCACAGCACACCCACGTCACACACCACATCACACACTACATCACACATCACAACACACATCACACACCACAGCACACACCATGTCACACATCACATCACACATCATACATCACACATCACACACACCACATCACACACCACATCACATCACCACATCACATCACATCACACATCACCACATCACACATCCACATACACACTCACATGTCACATCACATCACATCACACATCCACACATAACACATCACATCACATAATGTCACATCACATCACATCACACACTACACTCACATATCACACATCCACATCACATCACCATGTCACATCACACATCACAATCACATCACATCACACATCATACATCACACATCACATCATATATCATACATCATACCATCATCACATCACATAAGTACAACAGCGGTTGGCCATTGTGCTGTACAAGAGGATAAGTAAATAAAAATAATAATGCAATAATAAAGGGAGTTTACATCAGAAACACTAATTTGAAATCTTTAAAAAATCAATGTTAAAAATCAAATACAATTATAAGCTTGAGAGAAAAGGTAAGTTTTCAACTTAGATTTAAATTCAGACTCTGTGGATACTAGTCTTAAAGATAGAGGAAGACTATTCCACAACTTTGGACCAATAATAGAAAAATCACGGTCACCCCTCATCTTAATCTACATCACAACCATCACCAATCTTGATCACATCACCTCAATCATCAGCAGATTATTATATCTCATACAATTCACATCACATCACATAACCATCACCACATCACACACTACATCACATCACACACCAAAACACACACCACATCACACACATCACACCACACATCACATCACACGACACAACACATAACACACACCACACATCACACACCACATTACACACCACATCACACTCCACACACCACACATCACACACCACAGCACACACCACGTCACACACCACATCACACACTACATCACACATCACACACCACATCACACACCACAGCACCCCACCATGTCACACATCACATCACACATCATACATCACACATCACATCACACACCACACATCATACCACATCACATCACATCACACATCACCACATAACACATCACATCACATAATGTCACATCACATCACATCACACATCACCACATAACACATCACATCACATAATGTCACATCACATCACATCACACATCACCACATAACACATCACATCACATAATGTCACATCACATCACATCACACATCACCACATAACACATCACATCACATAATGTCACATCACATCACATCACACATCACCACATAACACATCACATCACATAATGT
>JAUCMX010000017.1:13635324-13645381 GCA_033459395.1 Hemibagrus guttatus | reverse complement strand
GACTAATTCATGTTAGCTTAATTAATTCATTTATCCAGCTTTATATTAAATTTGTTTTATTCAATGGAACAGATTTATGACTATAATAAACTTCAACACTTTAATATAATAATGTGGAAATATTCATGGATGTGTTTCTGAGGAAAGGTTTTGTGAAGATTTCTATAACAAAGTGTTTCCCTATCAGAACTAGGGCTCCTTTAGGAAGATGAAAATCCTTAAAGAAGCCATAAAGAACACTGAGTATGATCAGAGTTATAGATTTAACTGTGTTGTGCGTCCATGAGAGAGGAGGAACGGGACTCAGCCGTGTTGATGTGACGTCACTCGTCAGAAGTCTCCCTCAGACTGATGAGTAAAGGTTTTTACTGGCTGTAGCTGGAGAATTCTAACATCACCTTCAACACAGCAGAAAATCTCCACTGGGTCATTAAACCTGACATGCAGAACGTTCCTCACAGAACCCTGTTATCTAGAACAGTAGAACCATCACCGAGAATGTGTCACACACACACACACACACACACACACACACACACACACACACACACACACTAAATACACAAGACCATAGTGAAACAATACATACACACACAGTGCTGCTTAATGGTGTGAAATGAAACTCAGAACACACACACACCCACACACACCCACATACACATTTTGCATATAAACAAAGGATTCTCTCTACACACTCTAGCATCAGACAAAAAAGAGACATAAACACACAGTTTCATTAGCAGTCAAGAAATCTCTCTCTCTCTCTTTCTCTCTCTCTCTCTGTCTCTTTCACACACAGACAGATACACACACACACACAGTGAAAGTGTATATTATTACTATGTGTGTTTAAGTGCAGGGATGAGCTGTTATTAAATTGAATACAGTGTAGTCAACTATGACTCATAAACACACACACACACACACACACACACACACACACACACACACATACAAGTTTTTGGTGTATTTAACCTGCAGAAAACTCTGACTGTGGGCTTATTTTCTATATTGAATTGAATTTCTATATTTAACTTTTCATAAAGTTGATAAACACACTCTTGTATATAATGATTATTTATAAATTATAATGAGTGTGTGTGTGTGTGTGTGTGTGTGTGTGTGTGTGTGTGTTGTGTGTGTGTGTGTGTGTGTGTTTTGTGTATGTGTGTGTGTGTGTGTGTGTGTGTGTGTGTGTGTGTGTGTGTGTGTGTGTGTGTGTTTGTGTGTGTGTTACAGTAAAATATTGAATGATGGAGTGATGTGATGAAGCTCTGTTACTGTTTCCACACTGACGCTGATTATTGTCCTCTAGCAGTTCATCCCTGAGTGTTTATTCCTCTCACACCACAGCAACTTACTAATGATTACAACTTTCTATTTATGAAAGAAGGAAATGTAACACTTCTATTTATAGTTATAGATACTTCCTGTTGTCTCTTGTGTACTATCAGCTATAAACAGTGTTTTCCTCAGCAGTCTCTCTTTATTCTCTCTCTTCAAGTTAATAAGAGAAAAATCTCAGCTTGTAATGTTACTGAGAAACTGCAAAGAAGTGTAAACTCCTCTGTCATGAAGATTTGGAAAAACTTCACGTTCCAGCTTCACCTCTACCTTACACACAGCGCTGACACTGGAGACTCCTTCCACACGTCACACATCAATCTGTTTATTATCAGTGGAGCGTGTGCTGTACATGTTCCTGTGAATTAGTTGTTGCTATAGAAATGATAACATATTTGAAGAAGAGCATTAATATAAACCTGTGATTTGCATCAGCACCTTCTGACCAATCAGAATCCAGAATTCATCAATGCTCTAGTTAATTCATTGTCACACTGCAGCTTTACAGAAATCCAGATGTAGATATAGATCCTAATGAGGAGTCCAGAGGTGACGTTGTTGAGGAAGGAAACATGGGAGCCATCTTCTTCTGGGTGTCAGCAGATAGAGGGATTATAAATCATTCCAGTGTAGAGGTGAAGACGAGTGAAGACAGCAGAGTGTGTGTTTAGATGAGCAATAGGACAGTGTTTATGATTACAGTAGCTTTTACACACATCTACACAATCTACTGTGGGATTAAACACTGAAACTGTGCTGAGAGGGAGAAGACTCTATCTACCCTTCTGTGTGTGTGTGTGTGTGTGTGTGTGTGTGTGTGTGTGTGTGTGTGTGTGTGTGTGTGTGTGTGCATTAATGGGTTTGACACTCAGGCTGTAAGTGAGCGTGAACAAAAGCAGCATCAGTGCTGAACCTCACGGGCAGGTCAGACTCACACATGATGACTTTCACACTTCCAGCAACAGTGTGAGAAACAGGAAGAGAGGAGGTTCTCCTCCACTTTCACAACAAAGTGTGGAACTGACAAATAACACACACACACACACACACACACACACACACACACACACACACAAACACACACACACACACACACACACACAGGGCATCACAACTCTTAACATTAAATAAAACTTTACATCAAAGCTCCAGAATTTTGACTTTATGAAGCAGCAGATGATTTTTTGTTTAATTTTGTAAAGAACAGACTTTTAGTCCACAGAGAAGTTTAATGTCTCTCACTTATTGTTAGGAAATAACAACAAAAAAAAAAAAGATAAAGAATTCTGAACCAAGTAGTTTTTGATGAACCAAAAATGATTCTGCTGTGATGTCACGCTAAAGAACCTGTATAAAGGTATGAAGGAAAGGAGGATATAAAAGAAAAAAAGAAAATAAAGAACTGAAGTGAGGCTTTGAGGATGGAGAAAATGATGGAGAGCAACACAGAGGATAAAAATGTCCAAAAGAATAATGTGGAGAAAACAAAGGCAAATGAATAAATGATTAGAGCAATGAAAAGGATTGGTGGGATGAAGAGGAAGCGAGAAGGCAGGTGGAATGAACAATGAAGCAAAGGTTGAAAACAAAGAAATGAGAAAGAGGAAAGAGGACAGGAAGGGAGTGAGACGTTTGTGCACCAGTGTGTGAAAAGGAGGTCATTAGTAGTGATGGAGAGACTCTTATCTTCATGACAAACGAGTGAAGCAGAGTGCTAGTGAGGAAATGATGAGTGAAAGAATGAAGGAGTGAAAAATTTGTTGAGGAGAAAAAAAGACAGACAATGTGAGGACAGAAATGAGTGATTAGTCGAGAGTGCGGGGGTGGATCACTCTTTATTATTATTGGGTTTTTTTGGGGGGTCATTTCACTCATTTTTATCTTTTTTCAGTTTTTCTGGAAAGAGTGTCATATTGTCCCTAAATTATCTACATTGTTTTGCACTGTTTTTTCTCTCTGTTTGTATTTTATTTTGTATTTTGTTTCTGCTGTTTTTGCGCTACTCCTCCTCTCTACTTGCTTTGACAATACATATGTAGAATTATTTGTCATGTCAGTAAAACAAATGAAAACAGACAGCGAGAGAGAGAAAGAGGGAGAGAGAAAGAGAGAGAGAGAGAGAATATAAAAAAAAGAAAAGAAAAGAAAAGAAAAGAAAAGAAAGAACGAGGTGGTTACATCTATAGTAAGTTATCAATAACAGAATTAAAACGAAAATGGTAAGTGGGAAACCGCGAGATGTAAAACAAACAAACGAACAAACAAACTGTAGTGATTTTACTTTTCGAAGTATTTCTTAATATTAATTAATATTAATATTAAGAAATTAATTCTTTATTTTTATTCTTTTCTTCATTAAAGGATCTCGGTCTCGGTCTGCAAAGGCTTCAGTTTCTGTTTATTCGGGCAGTCTTGAAACTTTATCCAAGCGCAGGGATGGGCGTGGTCAGGGGCGTGGTCGTGGGCGTGTTCTGGAGACTGGGTGAGGAATCTCCTAAGTTCACTTTCAGGCTTTTCTGCACTCCTGCAGCTGATGTGTGCGCGTGAGACACACAGAGAGAGATACATAACTTTTTAATATCTGACTTTAATTTTTTTTATATATTTATATTTAATTGTTTTTTCTGGAGCGGCGTGTGCGAGAAAGTGTGTGTGAGTGTGTGAGCGGATTTTTTGCTTTTCTGAGGAATGCAGCAGGAGGAAATGTCGCGTGGAATTGCGCTCGCGCTTCTCCGGTAACACGGATTCTGTGTGCGACTCCCGGGGCCGCGCGCTGCAACAGGAATACTCGAGAAATTCAACGTTAAAGAAGACACACACACACACACACACACACACACACACACACACACACACACACACACACACTGTTTTACTGTCATTTTTAATGCGGTAATCTGGATTTACTGCCGTTATGTCGGAGATTTAATCTTTAGGAAGTGTGTGTGTGTGTAGCCGCTGTAGTTGATTAGTTAAGAGCTGAGGTGTGTGAGGAGTGAGTACCGGGGAGATGGAGCGCGTGCACTCGGTTTGGACGGTGTTTGTGTGTTTAGCCTTCATCATATTCAGCAGCTGGAGTTCAGCAGAAGAAGGTAAGATAACTCTCTCTCTCTCTCTCTCTCTCTCTCTCTCTCTCTCTCTCTCTCTCTCTCTTGTGTGTGTGTGTGTGTGTGTGTGTGTGTGTGTATATGTGTGTGTGTACTTATATCTGTTCTCATAATTTAAATATCTGTTAATGGAGCAAATTTCTTGCCGTTTAAAATCAAACTAAAATAATTTCTAACTATTAAAATCATACAAGAAGGAAACTTTTCAGTGGTTAATTTAGCCAAAACAGTATAATATTTTTAATTCAATATCTAAAGTCTAAGTCAGCCCGCATTTAACATTAAAGTCATCGATTGTCACACACACACACACACACACACACACACACACACACACACACACACACACACACACGCACACTTTTATTGTAATGGATTTCACAGGCGCTGTTTAATTGTGTTCAGTCTTTCAAGAAAACGTTTGAGTTTAACACGAAACAACGCGGCTAGAATCGAAAAAAAAAACGCTTTTAACATAATTTTCAAGAGCTTTAAACAGTTGTACTCTTTCACTCAACTCAACAAAAAAAGAAAATAAGAGAAAAATGTATAACTTTCTGAGAAAAATGAAAGGATGTAGAGTTTAGAACTGCAGCTGAGTGATATTTACACTTAAACAAAGGAACTGAACTGAACCATCAGCGTACTGAATATCTGCAGCGCTGCTAGTGTGTATGTCTAAACAGAAACGAGTGTGTAGTGTAGCTCTGGCCGAGATGTGTGTGTAGTGTAGCTCTACTGCTACGCTAAAAGCTGATTACACTCCAGATGTTTTAAAGGTCACAACATCCACATTTCCTGGTGAAAGATATTAAAAGTGTATTAAAGAGAAGTGTAGCACAAGAAAGGTCCTATGCAGTATCCTTTAATTTCAGATTATCTGAACTGAATACTGTTCAATTTTTTCAAAATCTCTCTCTCTCTCTCTCTCTCTCTCTCTCTCTCTCTCTCTCTCTCTCTCTCTCTCTCTCTCTATCTATCTATCTATCTATCTATATCTATCTATCTATATATATATATATATATATATATATATATATATATATATATAAAATAAAATATAAATTAACATATTTATATTTATTTTCACAACACAGCAGATTATTGTGTATCTGAAGCTGAACACACATTAATGCATTATTATATTTATATTAAAAAAAAACACCAGGACTTTGAGCACACACACACACACACACACACACACACACACACACACACACACATTTCCTGTCTGTCCCGAAATGAGAAGCTGAGGGACATAAACTCATAACACAAACTTGTGATGATGTCACACAAAATTTCAATCTTAAATGTTATTTTTCAAATTGAGCACAAAACTGTAATGCCATATATTTTAATGTTATTTTATTTAAGAGAAAAAAATACTTTGCTGTAAGTATACCACACACATTTTCTTTCTGATGGCGTTGTGTTCATGTTATATCGCACTAATATTGTGTTGAGATTATTTCATTTATTAATTTAAATAAATAAGAAGAATTTTAATAAATAAATATTTAACACTTAGATAAACAATTGTTTATTAAAATCAACCAGAGGACAAAATGTCTTTGAAGTGTGTGTGTGTGTGTGTGAGTGAGAGAGAGAAAGAGAGCGAGAGAGAAACAAAGAAAGAGACTTTGACTTTTGATGGTCGTTTATTTAATCCAATTATTTGTGCACTTTAGCAGCATTTTACATTCACATGGGAAAGTGAATAAATAAATAGATAAATAAATAAATAAATAAAGTTCATTTATAAAGATAAATAATTGAATAAACATAAATGGCACACCAAATACTAGTTAAAAAAAAAACTATTTAAAATGCACAGGAACTTGAAATTGTTCAGCACCACATCAGCTGGAACTTTTCAAGGTCATTCATACTTTTATAAAAATTGAAATCAACAAAGATCCTTGTTTTTACCTGTCTGTGTGTTCTGTGTCACTTTGGTTTTTCTGCTGCTGTATATAGCCATCTTCGCCTGGCCCAGGATAAAATTGATCAGCTAACACTTGAATCTTTCTTTTTCTGGTATATTTAAAACCATGGATAAAAACCTGTGGGGTAAAAACCATATTAAAGCACTCAAAAACACTTGCTAAAATTCTAAAAAGTGGACGAAGCCTAAAACAGTTCATAAAAGCATGAAACACTGTTTCTCTCTGTAAACTAAAAGGACACTCGTGTGTGACCTCTGGATTAAAAATACAGATAAAAGTGTTTACAGAGACAATGCCATGCCGTATTCTCCACTGCAGGTCACCTGTTCTTTTAGTTAACGGTGGTTTGTACAATCATGTTATATCACACTCATATTGTGTTGAGATGATGTCATTTAATAATTTAAATAAATAAGAAGAATTTTATGTGTATTAAGTTAAATATTAATATTATATTAAATATGTATTTAACACTTAAATAAACAGTAGTCAAGGAGGACAAAATGCTTTTGAAGTGTGTGTGTGTGTGTGTGTGAGAGAGAGAGAGAGAGAGGGTAGATATAATGTTCTGTTACACTACAGTTGTGTAGTTTTTGGTGTAAATAATAAATGCTGTCTCGAAACAGCAGCAGAGCAGGGTGTGTTCTAGTTCTAGATCTAGGTTCTAGAATGTAACAGAACAGTGTTAGAATGTTGATAACGGTTGACGCCATTGGGTTCTGTCAGTAAACTCTGAGTGTGTGTGAATAGTGATAATGCTCTAACCTTCATAATGCTAATGATTTATCATATATTAATAATGTGAAAACACACACACACACACACACACACACACACACACACACACACACACACACAAAGACAAAAAATTTCAAAATAAAGAAAAAATAGAGCAAATGATGTAGATAAATTAGGGACAATATAACGACGCTTTATACGAAAAAAATGAATAAGATCAAATGAGTAAAATGACAGAATACAAATAGATTTACTAATAAAGCTTAAAAAAGGCAAGCGCCAGTGTTCTTGGGTTTAGTAGGTGTTCAGAGTGAAAGCGTCAGTGTGCTGGGGTTTAGTAGGTGTTCAGAGTGAAAGCGTCAGTGTGCTGGGGTTTAGTAGGTGTCCAGAGTGAAAGCGTCAGTGTGCTGGAGTTTAGTAGGTGTCCAGAGTGAAAGCGTCAGTGTGCTGGGGTTTAGTAGGTGTCCAGAGTGAAAGCGTCAGTGTGCTGGAGTTTAGTAGGTGTTCAGAGTGAAAGTGTCAGTGTGCTGGGGTTTAGTAGGTGTTCAGAGTGAAAGCGTCAGTGTGCTGGGGTTTAGTAGGTGTTCAGAGTGAAAGCGTCAGTGTGCTGGGGTTTAGTAGGTGTTCAGAGTGAAAGCGTCAGTGTGCTGGGGTTTAGTAGGTGTTCAGAGTGAAAGCGTCAGTGTGCTGGAGTTTAGTAGGTGTCCAGAGTGAAAGCGTCAGTGTGCTGGGGTTTAGTAGGTGTTCAGAGTGAAAGCGTCAGTGTGCTGGGGTTTAGTAGGTGTTCAGAGTGAAAGCGTCAGTGTGCTGGGGTTTAGTAGGTGTTCAGAGTGAAAGCGTCAGTGTGCTGGAGTTTAGTAGGTGTTCAGAGTGAAAGCGTCAGTGTGCTGGGGTTTAGTAGGTGTTCAGAGTGAAAGCGTCAGTGTGCTGGGGTTTAGTAGGTGTTCAGAGTGAAAGCGTCAGTGTGCTGGGGTTTAGTAGGTGTTCAGAGTGAAAGCGTCAGTGTGCTGGGGTTTAGTAGGTGTTCAGAGTGAAAGTGTCAGTGTGCTGGGGTTTAGTAGGTGTTCAGAGTGAAAGCGCCAGTGTTCTTGGGTTTAGTAGGTGTTCAGAGTGAAAGCGTCAGTGTGCTGGAGTTTAGTAGGTGTCCAGAGTGAAAGCGTCAGTGTGCTGGGGTTTAGTAGGTGTTCAGAGTGAAAGCGTCAGTGTGCTGGGGTTTAGTAGGTGTTCAGAGTGAAAGCGTCAGTGTGCTGGGGTTTAGTAGGTGTTCAGAGTGAAAGCGTCAGTGTGCTGGAGTTTAGTAGGTGTTCAGAGTGAAAGCGTCAGTGTGCTGGGGTTTAGTAGGTGTTCAGAGTGAAAGCGTCAGTGTGCTGGGGTTTAGTAGGTGTTCAGAGTGAAAGCGTCAGTGTGCTGGGGTTTAGTAGGTGTTCAGAGTGAAAGCGTCAGTGTGCTGGGGTTTAGTAGGTGTTCAGAGTGAAAGTGTCAGTGTGCGGGGGTTTAGTAGGTGTTCAGAGTGAAAGCGTCAGTGTGCTGGGGTTTAGTAGGTGTTCAGAGTGAAAGTGTCAGTGTGCTGGGGTTTAGTAGGTGTTCAGAGTGAAAGCGTCAGTGTGCTGGGGTTTAGTAGGTGTTCAGAGTGAAAGTGTCAGTGTGCTGGGGTTTAGTAGGTGTTCAGAGTGAAAGTGTCAGTGTGCTGGGGTTTAGTAGGTGTTCAGAGTGAAAGCGTCAGTGTGCTGGGGTTTAGTAGGTGTTCAAGGGGAAAGCGTCAGTGTGCTGGGGTTTAGTAGGTGTTCAGAGTGAAAGTGTCAGTGTGCTGGGGTTTAGTAGGTGTTCAGAGTGAAAGCGTATGTGTGTATGTGTGTGTGTGTCTGTGTGAATTTGTGTGCATGTGTGTGTGTATATGTGTGTGCCTACGTGAGTGTGTGTGTGTGCGTGTGTCTTGCCTAAAGATTAGCAGCATTTACACAAAGAAAACTTTCTCTCACACTCATGTAAGAGACTGATGTGTCAACACTTAAGAGCTCCTGTCCACATAAATACTGTGCCAATTACACACACACACACACACACACACACCTGTAGTGAAGACAAATAGCTTGGCGGTGTTTTGGTTCTATACACTGAGCTAATGTATGATTTATGGTGTGATTTTTTTATGGTGTGAAGTCAACACTGAATCAAGTTCTTTCATGATCCTCAGTGGAGTGCGTTTATCTCTCTCTCTCTCTCTCTCTCTCTCTCTCTCTCTCTCTCTCTCACACACACACACTCACACACACACACACACACACCCTCTTCCTTGATTTCATGAGGAATTTTATGTGCAGAAAACATCTTAATAAGCAGCAAATAAATTCAGAAACTGGATGAAGCGAGAGAGCGACAGTTCTCAGACGGTTCCCAGGCACCGTGTGGAACATCAAGGTTTAAACTCAATACTGAGATTGGATTTAGAGAAAAGGAAACAACTTGAATGTAAATATTTCAAAATGCATAAAAACAGCTGAAGAAATATTCAATTCAATTTTATTTGTATAGCGCTTTTAACATTGGACATTGTCTCAAAGCAGCTTTACAGAACATAAGAAACATAAGAAACATAGTTCAAAAGTCCTAGATGTTAGACAAAATCATCCCTAGTGAGCAAGCCTGAGGCGAATGTGGCGAGGAAAAACTCCCTTAGATGGTATGAGGAAGAAACCTTGAGAGGAACCAGACTCAAAAGGGAACCTCATCCTCATTTGGGTGACACCGGAGAGTTTGGTTATAAATTATTATAAACACAGAAGTGTGTGATTATGAACAATGTCCTTTCTGCAGTCATGTACAGTCTGTTGTGTGATGCAGGTACAGCATATGTAGAATGTTAGTGTGTGTATTAATTAGGAGGTTTTTGTCGTCCTCAAAGTCCACATAGGGTTGGCATCG
>JAUCMX010000017.1:13617824-13620324 GCA_033459395.1 Hemibagrus guttatus | reverse complement strand
TTAGTGTTCTTATGAAGTTCTTATGTCAGAGTTGACATTTGATATATTTTGTGCCTTACTTTTACTTTGGATAAAAGACTGTGAGTGTTTTGAAAAGACCAGCTTCAACACTGACAGCTTTATGGAGCGGCTGGGCCTTCTAGTCTGAAACCTGTCCCGAGGTGAGCATGGCCATCCAAATTTCTGATGAAAAAGAATTAAAAAGTGTTTCTCTTACAATGCAGTTGTAAACAACTGAGAAATGACTTCCAGTCTATGAAAGAGATCCACCTGCCAAACATCATCTATGAACAAGAGGAAAAATCCTTAAATCCGTTCAGTAGGTTCAGGAAAGATGACGCATTCCTGGCAGGCAACAAAAGCTTCATGGGTGAGGTCATGGAGAAAGGACATGTGGAAAAGGGATTAGTTCTTTTGAGATGATGGACGAGTGTGGTACAGACCCAGTCGTTGAGTTTGCCACAATAGGAAAAGGGTAATTTGTGCGGTATTCAACTCTGCCTCATCATTTCAAGGCAGTTTGCTCGACATGGAGATGATTCAAGGTCCAGAATGCATGAATACCCCCTGGGGGTAAAGAATCCATTAAGAACCAGTGGCAGTCATGGTAATCTGTGAGGGAGGTTGATTTCTTAAAACAATGGGATTATTATTAAGAGAAAGGTCCTCAGACAGATTCTAACCACTATTCTGGACAAATTTTACATGGATCATTGTCTCAAATCTGTTTCGAATGTAAAGTAGTGAATCATGTTCATGATTCAGGAACCTCTGAAAGAAAAGGAGTAATGACCCACACTTACCAATACACCCAACCCCAGGTACAGCCTTAGAATGACTGTGATGATCTTATCTGTAAGAACCACATCTTGTTGCTTCTGTACCTTCCAGCACAATATGGAGTGGAGCTTCTAGCTGAAACACCGCTGCCATTTTTCTTCAAGATTTCAGAGTCTGAAATTTTGAACGTGGCTGTTAAGTCAGGTCGCTTTGGGCCACGACTGCTGCAGTCCTCAAAAAGCAGACTATTCCTGGCCAAATTCGGTTTTGGCACATAGAAATTCTTTTAAACATAAATGCTGCTTACTGTTGGGTCAGTCGGGTTTTTTGGACATGTACCGTTATGAAGAATATTTCTATTTTTTTTCCCTTATAGTTTTATATCTGTATTTCCTTAAGCAAGCTGGCACAAATATGTCCTGCATGATCACGATAGCTCATCTTGTCTTATCTCATGTCTTGGTGTGATGTTAGTGATCAGATTTCAAAGTATGATCCATGTACATGTCCAGAATAAAAAATCTTTCTGAAAACCTGGCACAGATTGGTAGCTAAACTCTGTTAAGGGGTAACTATGGTCACCAATGGGCTACAACAGAAATATAAAGTAATCAACTTTTCCTCAAGGTCTGCCATGATGTCTGCTGGTTCATGATGGAATCAGAAGGTATGTGTGTGATCTGGGCCTTGAATCATTTCAAAGTCCATTTGGCCCGGAGAAGCTGGCTGTCTGGGGACTCGAACTTAAAAATTAAACTAATATAATACGTATAAAATGAGAAAAACCTAAGTCTCTCAGTAGTGGTCACCTCCAGAACTATAGGGAAGGGAAAGAAACACTCCTGGTCCATGACACAGTGGGAACAAAAGCGAGCTGCGACAGGAACTGTAAAAGAGGAATAAGGTCAGGAGAAACCTTCAGGGACAGAACGAATGTCTACCTTCAAAGGTGCTTTAAAGAGTGTTATAAGTAAAGTTTAATCCCTTTCTCTGCTGCATCCTGAACTTTCCCTCTCCCGCTAGCTTGGTCTGGGTGGAGTGCTCCGTCTAAACTCGTCCAGGTCACCATGAAGAGCTTGTGCATGGTCACACACACTTCCTGCTCTGCTACCACATTGGAAAGTGGTTGATGATAATAAGCAGGAAAATATCTAACATCTAAATGCTCATCACTAAATCTGTCACTGGAGGTCCACAACCCTCCTGACCCCCTCCGACCCCCTCCTACCCCACTCATGTCACAGTGGAATGTCCCGGTGGTCAAACAATGGAGACACTCTGAATGATGTTCTTTCAAATCACACTGCACCCATCAGGGGAGATGCAAATTAATGTGCGCGCACACACACACACACACACACACACACAAATTGTTTGTTAGGAATGCCCTGTCCATCAAAAGAAAAAGTGTGTGTGTGTGTGTCACTGGAATAACCCCTTCTGGAATGTTGGAATGTCCTGTCACTGGAGAGTATCCTGAACACTGTTTCAGAGTGTTGTGTGTGTGTATGCGCGTGCATGTTTACATATAAATAAGTAAAATTGTCAAGAATGTGTGTGCTTTCCTTACAGTCTCAGACAGAAAGCTGTCACTCAAGTATTCTCATTAGAATATTAGGCCGCACCCATTTGGATAGCCAGCTTCTGATTGAGAGTCCTGTCACATTTCTGTCATGTGGTTTTCTGTGCTGGATGATTAATTAAAACACATGGCATGTGC
>JAUCMX010000017.1:13607824-13612824 GCA_033459395.1 Hemibagrus guttatus | reverse complement strand
ACAGTACAGTTCAAGATGTTTCTGCGATCTTAGACAATAACCACATACAGATTCTGCAGTTTGATTTCATCTCTAAATACATTATGAATAGTTTTTTTCTACATGTAACATGTGTAGGATTAATAGAATATCTAAGTCTTCCTAAAGTGTGGTTTTTTTGTTTTTTTTTTAAAAGCTACAGTATAAATTTGTTGTCCAGTAAACTTCATGATGGCCATCTCACTGCATTTCAGGCAGAAACCCATTCAATCTCAAGACATGGAAAAATTTGTCCATGATGTTTCAGTAGTAATTTAACAGTCACTGGGTTACTTTAGTTACTGGGTTTGCTCTGAAAACTTGCTTGAAATGATGCTAGCATGACCAAGAAAAAATAATTATATATATACCGATCAGGTGTAACATTATGAGCAGTGACAGGTGAAGTGAATAAGACATTATCTCCTCATTATAGCACCTGTTAGTGGGTGGGATATATTAGGCAGCAAGTGAACATTTTGTCCTCAAAGTTGATGTGTTAGAAGCAGGAAAAATGGGCAAGTGTATGGATTTGAGCGAGTTTGACAAGGACCAAATTGTGATGGCTAAATGACTGGATCAGAGCATCTCCAAAACTGCAGCTCTTGTGGGGTGGTCCCAGTCTGCAGTGGTCAGTATCTATCAAAAGTGATCCAAGGAAGGAACAGTGGTGAACCAGTGACAGGGTCATGGGCGGCCAAGGCTCATTGATGCACGTGGGGAGCAAAGGCTGGCCCGTGTGATCCGAAGAGGTTAATGCTGGTTCTTATAGAAAGGTGTCAGAATACACAGTGCATGACGGGTCAGGGCTGTTTTGGCAGCAAAAGGGGACCAACATAATATTAGGCAGGTGGTCATAATGTTATACTTGGTCGGTGTATATACTACGTATTATTAACGTTTTTTCAATTTAAGCTTATTTAGGGTTATCTTTATACACTCTATTCTTCTTATTATTATATCATTTACATAGTTAATATTTTACAAATGAAAGCTTACTGTGTGTGTGTGTTCACTACACAACAATACACAACACTACACAACACTACAGATATGTGACTGATCTCATCTTTAAGTATTTAGTTATGTAACACGGCGAATTACAGTTGGATTGTAGCTGAATTATTAGATCATAAATTGGCTTAAATCTCTAGCATTGTCATCAGTAACAAAAATGGAGTAAATGTTAATTACAACATGTTTTTGTTTTCTGGATGAAATTTAAGCTTTAGGCTAATCATTTCAAAAACATTTTACTATGTGGGGAGCTTTAATAGTTCTAATTATATTATATTTCAAACAATTCTCTAATATTGCTTATATTAATTATTATATCTGAGTGCAACAACTAGTGTGGATGTGGGTGAGAGCGAGAGTGAGAGAGCGAGCGAGAGAGCGAGGGGAGAGAGAGAGAGAGAGAGAGAGAGAGAGAGAGAAAGAGAGAAAGGTGAGAGCTCGGATGGTGTGCTGTGTGTCACCTGCGTCACTTTGTGGAACTGTTTCTTGAGTCCTGCCACAGGTGGGGAGAGAGAGAAAGAGAGAGAGAAAGACAGAGAGAGAAAGAGAGACTTCCTTATGAAACACAGTGTCTTGAATAAAAGTCAAAGTCATACCAAATCACCGCACCAACGATCATAATACACGCTACACACCCTGATTGACCTACATGTTAACCAAAACCAAAATATTTGCATGGTTCATAGATTTCCAAAAAAGCTTTTGATTCTATTAGGCACAAAGGCTTATTTTATAAAGTTCTTGAAAGTGGTGTAGGGGGTAAAACCTATAATATCATCAAATCCATGTACACCAACAATAAGTGCGAATTACAGTCAACACCAAAAGAACAAAATTCTTCCATCAGGAGCATGAAGTGAGCCAGGGGTGCTGCCTAAGCCCAAGACTGTTAAATATATATATAATAATGAATTGGCCTCCATATTAGATCACTCGACCGCACCTGGTCTCACTTTACACCACTCGGAGGTCAAATTCCTGCTGTACGCAGATGACCTGGTCCTGCTGTCCCCCATTGTTCAGGGTCTACAGCAGAACCTGGACCTGCTGCAGCAGTACTCTCAGACCTGGGTACTGACAGTCAACCTCAAAAAAACCAAAACTATTAACTTTCAAAAAAGATCCAAATGTCATGGAAAAACAACACAATTCACCATAGGAACACACAAAATAGAAAACTGCAAAGAGTACAACTACTTAGGACTGAGTTCCACAGGAAATTTCAGTCCAGCAGTGAGTGAGCTGACAGAGAAAGCACACAGGGTGTTCTACACAATCAAAAATCTAATTCACATTCACATCCCAATTCCAATCTGGATCAAATTATACCAATCAATAGTCCAACTAGGGGGGCACGGTGGCTTAGTGGTTAGCACGTTTGCCTCACATCTCCAGGGTTGGGGGTTCGATTCCTCCCTCTGCCGTGTGTGTGGAGTTTGCATGTTCTCCCCGTGCCTTGGGGGTTTCCTCCGGGTACTCCAGTTTCCTCCCCAATCCAAAGACATGCATGGTAGGTTGATTGGCATCTCTAAATTGTCCGTAATGTGTGTGTGTGCCCTGTGATGGGTTGGCACTCCGTCCAGGGTGTATCCTGCCTTGATGCCCAATGACGCCTTGAGATAGGCACAGGCTCCCCGTGACCCGAGAATAGTTCGGATAAGCGGTAGACAATGAATAATCCAACTTATTCTGCTGTATGGGAGTGAGGTCTGGGGGCCACTTACACACCAACATTTTACACAATGGGATAAAAAACCCAGCTGAAATCATGCACACACAAATCCATTCTACAAGTCCACAGAAACACCACAAACAACGGCTGCCGAGCCGCATCAGGCCGATTCCCACTGCTGCTCAAAATTCAGAAAAGATCCATCAAATATCGTCTCTGCCTAAAACACAGTGACCCTCAGAGCTATCACTGCAAAGCCCTGCAGTGCCAAGAGCTGAGCAGAGAGAAGGGTCTCCTCACCTGGCTGGTCCTGACCCTCAGCTCACTAACACACACTAACACACTTCTACATCAGGAGCAACTGCACACAAGAGAGATGCAATGCAAACAGAGAGAGAGAGAGGCTGGTGATGGCTCATCAGCCTCATTAGTCAACCATATTGTGTGTTTGTGTGTGTTTTTGTCATCGTTGTAACACACAACACACCCCTACACCTGAATCTGACACCCCCCAGGTGTGTGTGTGTGTGTGTGTGTGTGTGTGTGTGTGTATATGTTACCTTGGTGTCTATGAAAATGCACTGGTACATCACTTCACACTTCTTCATTACAACTCTACATATACGGTGCACACACACACACACACACACACACACACACACACACACACCCTTTCTTTGTAATCATCTTTAATTTACTCTTCTCCATCTATATCACTATCCGTATGTCTTTCTTTTTTATTACCTGTGAATTTGGATTCCTTCCCAGCACTACACACACACACACACACACACACACACACACACACTAAGTAATCGATCCTGCATTCTGAAGTAAGCAGTCCTCTTGGATTCATACCACAGGAGTGACTGTAACTTTCTTTGTCCTGGTGCTTTACACACACACACACACACACACACACACACACACCACACACACACACACACACCTCCCCAGGTAATGAGAATACTGTCACTCAGCATCTCACTGGATGAGAGATAAAGCAGTCGGAGGTCATGTGACTTCCTGCTGCTGCTTCAGTAATGACATCAATTAAAAACAGATCCGGCCTGGAGGATACCTGATATGCGCGTACACACACACACACACACACATACTATAATTATTATAGTTGTCTCCTTCCTTGACTATTCTATGAGACAGATCGTCAGGTTTGAACTGATTTTATTTATTTATTTTCCAGTCTTCAGTAAATAAAAAAGGCAGGTTCTCACACTCGGGAAAAAGCAGAACATCTTGGTTCTCAAGCAGGGGTTCTGCTAACAGAAAAAACAAACAAAAACAGAAAAAACAGCAGCTGGAGAAAGTAAGAGTTGTATAAACCTTTATAATATCTTCAGAGATATGTCTTATCTTCATATACACACGTACTATTTTATTTTTAATTTAGTTTATTCTTTATCTCATTAGCTGCTTTGTGAGGAGCTCAATTGATATTAAATTCTTTCTGAAAGTCTGGAGATTCTGTGAGTACTTTAGAACCTTTACAAACCACAACACTGTTTATCTTCTGGATCTAAACTTGTCCTGAACTGGAGCTGAAAATGATGATTGAGTCAGTAGTTTATAAGCTTTAGGCTTCTTCTTGCAGCACCCATATCAGTTCTATACAGTGTTTGTGCATTAGACATTTTTTCACCCATCATTGTAAGATCCGGACTGAATCCAGACGATCCCACAGCTCTGAGATTGGGGAGTTTCCCGTGCTCTCAGTCAGGGTTCAGTAAATCCAGTCCTGGAGCTGGAGTCCAGCAGAGGTTGTTAATTTCCTGCTCAGACACCTGAATGAAGCCCCCATGGTAATGTGCAGGTGTGTTTGATTGAACTGTGCTCTGAACACGGCTCTAGGCACTAAAGGAACGAAGACACAAAAGGCCGAAGCTTTTCAGAACAAAGGAAACTAAATCTGTTCGTGTCCTTGTTACTCCTTTCTATCTACAGCAACATGAACGGTGTAGTTTACCTTTAAAACTTTACTCTGAAAGCTAATTACAGTCCAGTCCAAGCACCTTCAATCTTTTGTAAAGGTCACTATATCCACATGAGGCCTTGTGGACGTGATGGTTAGCAAGTTCTCCTCATGCCTGCAGGGTAGATGGATGAACTACATCCACATTTCCAGATGAAAGATACCGATAAAGGTATAAAGAGCTTTTAAAGGTTGATGGTAAAGCTCCAGTGTTACAGGACGTATGTGTGACCTGTGTTCACACGCCTGTTTCTGGACCTTTACCTGTCCTCTTTTTCTGACTCCAGGGCTCGGGGGTCTTGA
>JAUCMX010000017.1:13522824-13592824 GCA_033459395.1 Hemibagrus guttatus | reverse complement strand
GATTGAAGAATGTGTAAAGCACATTAGACAGTGGATGCTTACTAACTTCCTTCTGCTTAACTCTGACAAGACAGAGGTGCTTGTATTAGGACCACATGCAGCTAGAAGTAAGCTTTCTGATTACAGAGTAACTGTGGATGGTCTTTCTGTTTCATCTCATACATCAGTAAAAGATCTTGGTATGATTATTGACTCTTGTCTTACATTTGAAGCTCATGTAGATAATACAACTAGGGTAGCCCTCTTTCATCTTAGAAATTTTGCTAAAATAAAAAATATAATGTCACTTCATGATGCAGAAAAACTAGTTCATGCTTTTCTTACCTCTAGGTTGGATTAATGTAATGCCTTACTGTCTGGATGTTCCAGTAGGAGCATGAACAAGCTCCAGTTAGTCCAGAACGCAGCAGCTAGAGTCCTAACTAGAACCAGAAGATATGAAAACATCACTCCTATCTTAGCCATACTGCATTGGCTCCTAGTCAAATTCTGCATTGATTACAAAATATTGTTACTGACCTATAAAGCACTGAATGGTCTCGCGCCACAGTACCTGAGCGATCTTTTGGTTATTTATGATCCGCCATGCCTACTCAGATCAAAGGGTGCAGGTCATTTGGTAGTACCTCAAGTAGCAAAGGCTACAGCAGGGGGCAGAGCTTTTTCTTACAAAGCCCCAGCGTTATGGAATAGCCTTCCAATTAGTGTTCGCGATTCAGACACAGTCTCAGTGTTTAAGTTTAGGCTGAAGACACATTTGTTTAGTCAAGCCTTCAATGTATAGTTTTTCTTAGGTAAAGGAGCAGCTCTGGAAGGTTCATGGGCATAGAGTGTTTGGTGTATTGGGATGTTTGGATGCTGTCGCCTTACCACTCTCGCAAGTCACTCAGGTTTGCTGACTGTGAAGTGGTTGGACGCTTTATGCTTCGCTTCGCGGGAAGCCTTCATGTGCCTTCAAGCCTTCATCTTCTGGCTCTCCCTTTCAGTTATGCTATCATAGCTAGTTCTGCTGGAGTCCCTGCCTGCACTTTACACATAATCTATATTGTCTTTAAACGTCACAGGATCACAAGCATACTTAATATCTCTCTCTCTGTCTGTCTTTCTCTGTCGAGCTATACGTCCCACTCCTGAGCTCCCAGTGTTCTGAGTTTCCAGTGTGACCACTCACTCTACCCCGGTCGGAGTCTCATTGCTTGGAGGTGCGCACTAATGCTGTGGATGGAACTGTGTGGACAACCTGTGACCAGGAGACAGCCGTGGACAGAGCCACTTGGGGACTATAACACCGTCACCAATCTGCTGTTACGTCTGTCAGCTTTTGACAGCAAGGAATTAGTGTCTATAATGAACTCAGAAACTACATTGACCTAATAGTTCCTCATGGGCCCTTGGTTGCTGTTGTAGAAAGGATACTATTTACATTTACATTATTTACATTACATTATTTACATTATTTATTGTCCAGTGCCACCCAAATGAGGATGGGTTCCCTTCTGAGTCTGATTTCTCTCAAGGTTTCTTCCTCATGTCATCACAGGGAGTTTTCCTTGCCACCGTCACTGCAGGCTTGCTCATTAGGGATAAATAGGATAAAATAGTTTAATAATTTAATTATTCTTTTTTTTCCTTTCTGTTTCTCTATTTTTGTAAAGTTGCTTTGAGACAATGTCCATTGTAAAAGGTGTTTACGAATAAACTGAATTGAAATTGAATTGAATATCCAGGGTACAGCACAGTAAGAATTAAGTATTAATATTTGAATCCAAATAAGACAAACATTAACATAAACTTTTTCTTTATAAACACTGAATAAATCATCATATAAAAAATAACTAAAACATTAAATGGCTGAAAATTTCACGTGTTATAATCTCATCTAATCACATTTAATCTAAATCTTAATTAAAAAATATATTATTTGGTGCTTTTAATGATGGAGATTATTACAAAACAGCTTTACAGAAATCTGGATATAAATTTTATCCCTAATGAGTGAGTCAGAGGTGATGGTGGTGAAGGAAAACTCCTTGAGACAACATAAGGAAGAAACCTTGAGAGGAACCTCATCCTCATCTGGGTGACAGCAAAGAGTGGGATTATAAATCCTTACAAAAGCAGAGAGTGGGATTAAATTTCAGGATAAAAATCTAACACACTTCTCTGTTTTGTCTAAAAATCACATATTTACAATTCACAGAGATGAGTCATAAAATCTCTCTCTCTCTCTCTCTCTCTCTCTCTCTCTCTCTCTCTCTCTCTCTCTCCTCTCTCTCTCTCTCTCTCTGTGTGTGTGTGTGTGTGTGTGTGTGTGTGTCTCCGTGTCTCTGTGGAGCATTTACTCCTCACTGTCCTCTGAAAAGGAGAATTAGGATCAATTACACACACACACACACACACACACACACACAAAGTTTCTTTTTCTATTTTTCATTGCCGCAGCGTCATCTGCTGTCACTAACAGGGAGTGCATCCAAAAGCAAATCCACAGCCTGTGAATATAAATAAATATCTAATGTATTCATATAATAAGGCGGAAAACTATTTATATGATTTCTACCGACATTCTTAATAATGAAAAGCCTGTGTACGGGACAAAGCAAGGAAATCGATACAAAAATCGAGTTTATCACAACGCGACATTTTTGTCCTCTTGAGTTTCTGTACGGCGACTGTGTAACGCGTGAAGGTTGCGCATGCGCAGTGACACATTCAGTAAATGGCAGTTAGTTGACTAGCATGTTGTTTTTTTTGTTCACTATATTTTAAAACATGTCTCAAAAGTTGAATGGTTTCCTGTTTTAGGTTCAGTGGGTAAAAATCTGAAATATTATTCGACATTTAATGACAGAAGTTTAGCAGAAACAGAGCTGCTCACGCGGACAGAATGAATCAGTTTGAGAAGTGAGTTAGCCTTAGCAACGTATTGCTATTACACTCCATTAATGTGCACGCGCTTTATGTACACTTTAATTATTACTATTATTTTTTATTGTTATTAATAGTCATTAATATTATTGTTCAATTAATATTTGTTAATTTGTTTATACAGTTTGAAAGAGGAAGAAGCAGAGGAGAAGAAGAATGTGACCGACTCCGAATCTGTGAATAATAACAATAATAATCGGAGAAAGGTAAACATTTTAATTGTATTCACATAACACACTTCTTAAATAAAGTCAATAACAAAAATTTTTTGTTATTGAAATTCACTCAAACCGAAATGATCCTGGTTGGTTTACTCAAGCAACCAATCAGAGAAGTCAGAACAAATCTACGTCATCAAATAAATTTCAGTTTTGTAAAGAATCGCACCGAGAGTCGACTCCCAAATTTATTCTGAACCATCTACTGATTCATGATCTCTCTCTCTCTCTCTCTCTCTCTCTCTCTCTCTCTCATTGTCCCTCTCTCTCTCTCTCATTGTCCCTCTCTCTCTCTCTCTCATTGTCCCTCTCTCTTTACACCCCCCCCCCCCCCCCTCCCCCTTTCTCTGGTGCTTTCTGATGCGTGTGTTTGTTTGTAGACAGTAACCCCAGCTCCAGGCGAGCACCCTCTGCAGTATAACTACACGTTCTGGTACTCACGCCGGACCCCCAGCAGACCCGCAAACACACAAAGCTATGAACAGAACATTCGACAGATCGGCACCGTCGCATCGGTCAGTGAAGTACAGGAAAAATCAGCTTTATTAACTTGTTTTAAGGGATAAGTGTATTTCTTTAGCTGTGATTTTGTATTAGTGTGTAAATAGTGTGTGTGTGTGTGTGTGTGTGCGCAGGTGGAACAGTTCTGGAAGTTCTATAGTCATCTGGTTCGTCCTGGAGATCTGACGGGTCACAGCGACTTCCACTTGTTTAAAGAGGGAATCAAACCTATGTGGGAGGTGTGTGTTGTGCCGGGTGTGTGGGTTGCGTTTGTATAATCTGTGTGTGTGTAATACATGTGTCTGGGTGTTGTGTGTGTTTTAGGATGAAGCTAATAAGAATGGAGGGAAGTGGATTATCCGTCTGCGTAAGGGTTTGGCATCAAGGTTTTGGGAGAACATTATCCTAGCGATGCTGGGAGAGCAGTTCATGGTGGGAGAGGAGGTGTGTGGTGTTGTCGTCTCCATACGCTTTCAGGTTAGAGCTCAATATATAATAATTTTCTAAACTCCTGTGAGCTTGAGAGTCCAGGAGGCTCGGTTCTGTTCCTGGGGGTTCCCTTGTTGCAGGATTCAGGATTAGTAACGAGAGATTAGAGGATGAATTAGAGGTTTATTTCCTGTTCTTTTTTTTTGTTTGTTTGTTTTTTCCTGTGTGGTGTTGGGTGATTGTGTATGAGTGGATTGTGTTTTGTTAATAAGGACACAGCTGTAATATCTGATCCTGTTGTTGATTCATTTATTCATAAATTAATTCTCTTGATATTTGCACAGGGTGTGTACTAAAGTTTTGTGATATGTTTTATATCTTAACTATTTCTTATATATATTTTTATATATTGTATTTTGTTAATTAAATATTTGAGACACATTCAAAGCCAAATCAATGTCAGAAAATTTTCTAAGAACTTAGTTTTTATTCCAGAAGGAAAAGGTATATATTTTTTTTAAAACTGTAAAATGTGTTAAATACCTCTCTAACATTGTGTGTGTGTGTGTGTGTGTGTGTGTTGTAGGAGGACATCTTGTCCATCTGGAATAAAACTGCAAACGATCAGGTGACGACGTCACGCATCAGAGACACACTGCGCCGAGTCCTAAATCTCCCTCCTAACACCATCATGGAGTACAAAACACACAACGACAGCCTCAAGTATGTATACACACACACACACACACACACACAAAGTGTATATTTGTATCTGATCTGGTTGTTCTTCTGTCTCAGGGATAATTCCAGCTTCCGCAACACAAAGATCGCTGTGTGACAAGCACCTACACACACACACACACACACATCCATCCATCCATCAGGAAAAGGCTCCGCCCCTCGACAACATTCCATTCCTGTGGATATTTTTTTCCATGTAAAATCTAATAAATGTATTTGCTTACAGTTCTGTGTGTACTGAGATTTGTTGTGTGTGAGCATGTGTGTGTCTTGGGCATTAACTGTCTTTTGAGGAGTTTACAAAAAGACAATTCCAATAAATAAATAATTTGAAATAAATGAAACAGAAATACCAGTGGGAACAGAGTTTATCCTCAAGTGTGCTGTGGATGGTTCCACATGGAGACTCTAAAGATTAGCTGGGGTTTTTTTTGGAGTCTTTCAGAAGTTGCTGATCTCCTGGTGGGATTTTCACACACAACAGTCTACACAGAATGGTGTAAAAAACAGAAATCCTCCAGTGAGAGTTGGCTCTGTGGGCTGATGTGCTGTGTTTCCTCAGAGAGAACAGGGGAGAACGATTAGACTGATCTGAGTGACCGGAAGTCTACACTAACTCATACAATCAGTCCTTACAACCGTGCTGAGCAGAAAAGCATCTCAGAACATACACCACGTCGAACCTTCAAGAGAAAGAGACCATAGCAGGTTCCTCTCCAGTCAGCCCAGCACAGGAGTCTGAGGCTACAGTGGACAGAGACTCACCCACACTGGACAGAGCAGGAGAAACACCAGCATGTCTTTATTCATTCAGTCCAGGTTTTGTAAATCTCTTGCCTCATGGAGAAAGTATTTTGAAGTATCTTTGTAAATTATCACTGTATGTTAAAATGCATAAATTGACAACATAAAATATGCTTGTAGTAATTTGAGTACATTTCTTTGATGGTTTGAGAAAGGAATAACAGAAGACACAGTGGTGCAGAGGCAGAAACTTTAAACAACATTTTTAAGTAAAAAATCATTCTAAATTCAGTGTTTCAGTAATGTTTACTGATATAAGCTCATGTGGTAGTTGTGTGTTTCAGTCAGATCGAAGGGAAGAGATTGGAGTTGCATAAACCCAGCTGTGTGTCGGTGAAGAGTGACTGGTCGATGGATCATTCAGTGAGATTCACAAAGCGAGACTGTTTTAGTGAACTCAGGTAAACATGATTGCATGTAAAAATGTGATCCTGAAGGTTCTTTTATTAATTGTTGCAACAAAAAATGATCATAAGAATGACTTCTGTCAAATAATAGTATTTGAAGTCTATATACATGAACATACCCACACTCAGGTCCATATATATTTGGTCATTGATTAAGTGTTTGTAAATACCCTTGAATTTAAGCAGAAAGTCTGCAGTACACAATTCAGGTGTTGTTTTTCAGAGGTTGGACTTGGGGCCCTTAGTTCCAGTGAAAGGAACTCTTAATACTTCAGCATACCAAGACATTTTGAACAATTTCATGCTCCCAACTTTTTTGGGAACAGTTTGGGGATGACCCCTTCCTGTTCCAACATGACTGTGCACCAGTGCCTGCACAGAGTTCTGACTTCAACCTGATGGACCTCAACCACACCTTTGGGATGAGTTAGAGCGGAGACTGTGAGCCAGGCCAAAATTGGTACATCTGCCTTTACATGCACATATGGATTTGGTCCACCCTTTGCAGCTATAACAGCTTCAACTCTTCTGGGAAGGCTTTCCACAAGGTTTAGGAATGTGTTCATGGGAATCTTTGACCATTCCTCTAAAAGCACATTTGTTAGGTCAGACACTGATGTTGGACGAGAAGGTCTGGCTCACAGTCTCCACTCTAATTCATCCCAAAGGTGTTCTGTTGGGTTGAGGTCAGAACTCTGTGCAGGCCAGTCAAATTCCTCCACACCAGACTCGCTCATCCATGTCGTTATGGACCTTACTTTGTGTACTGGTGCACAGTCATGTTGGAACAGGAAGGGGTCATCCCCAAACTGTTCCCAAAAAACCTTTGGCAATGTAGTGTATCTGTAGAACTCCTGTGAACACTTGCTGCCCAAATTTTTATTCACTGTATTGTGTATAGCTGAGATTAATTGAATTCCTTTCCTGAATTGATCAGAATCACTGCACACATCCTCCAGCTTCATTACACTGTGAACACACATTTATGGAAATCTGCAATAACGTGCAGGATATATATAAGAATGAGGAAAGAGTTCACCTTCAGCTTGTATGTGTTTAAACAGTCAGTGAATACTATTCATTATGATAAATTAACACTACTCTGTAAATGTACTGGAGTTGTGAAGGTTCCGGGTGATGCCAATTCCAGTGTTTCACTTGTCCACAGAATCCAAAAATGAGAAATGAAAAGTCACCTGCAGAATTCAGTTGAAGGTCATTTTCAAGGTGTGTGTGTGGTTTGTGAGATATTTATTCCTGAATGTCCTGATGAATCCTGTATAATTGTGTGTGTGTGTGTTTTGGAGAAAGAGTCTTCACTGTTTAATATTGTCTATTTCTAGCAGTAAGTAGCAGCAGTGACAGATGGCTATGAAAATATCTTTTTTTCCCCAAAAAAACTAAATCTACAGCAAAGTAAAATTTAGTACAAAATACATTTCAGTTTTATGTTGATGGTTTTGAGGCACTTCTGACACTTGAGATTTTGGATGAGGCTTTTTTCACACTTCTGCCCTTCTTCAGTGGAACAGTGGACTTGCTTAGGCGTGTGTCCATGTTTCTGGGCGCATCTTTCACTGTGACAGCAGCGTCTGAGGGAGATGGTATCCCACAACTCCCCTCTGCTTCAGAAAGAGGAGCCGGCGTGTCCGTGCTTTCAATCAACTGCTGATAAACACACAGAGAGAATCAACACACACTCGTACGCCATGATGTCGTCATTAACACAGACACCAGGGTCTCATCCTCTACAGCCTGGGGTGAGTATTCCTCCCATTATTAACATGGTATCCCAAACACAGGCATACAACTAAGACAGCTGTAATAATAATAATAATAATAATAACAATAATAACAATAATAATAATAAAAATACTCACATAGCACTGGTTCTCTCGTATGCAGGCGTCATGTAACTCAGCTTTTAGAGCAGTCACGTGCGACTGATACGAGGAGATCTCTCGCTCCAGGCACACCATCTGACTGCACACTAACTCATACACATCTGTAAAACTGTGCACCAGAGACTTCACAGGCACACACACACACACCATGTATGATCACACTGAGGTGTGCTGAATAGAGTAATAAAGCAGTGCTTCAGGAACAGGAAGTAAAGCAATAACACACTCATGCTCTCTCACTCACCTGACATGCCTTCATCTCTGCTGCTCCACTATCCAGCTCCAAGTCCTGGCCCTGGTGAACTGTGGGTAAGTGCAGGGTGAAGCTGTCTCGTAAGGAATTGGAGTGGGAAAGGAGGAGACTATCCTTCAGCTGTTCGACACACACACACGCACGCATGCACACACAGACACAGACCCCAAGAGCAAACAAAGCAAACATTCATAGAGCTGGAAAGCAATATAACAAGATATTAAAGTGTAATGGATACCAGGGACAACCGTGAAGACCATAAACCAAAACTCAGAAACATGGACACACTAAGACTCCACCAAGGAGAGGAAGAGCAGAAAGATAAAGAGAAAAAGGTGAAAGGTTTGCCATGACCTTCAGACTTAATAATAGATTAGAAAACTTGAGGAGAAGCTTGAAGAAGGCGGGACATGACAGGAAGTAGAGTGGACATGAAGGTTATTAGAGAAGGTTTCAGAAAGCCGGTTGTAAACAGTTATCATTTTGATTATTTCACTCTCATCATAAACATATTTAGTTAACTTTATGAACTGTAACTGAAATGAAAACAGGGTCAGTTATTTTAATCAGCGCAATATTTACTGCAAGCTTAGGTTCTCCAAATGTCTCTTCATCAACAGAGTAAAGGGATACAAACTTTTGCACTGAACTGTATAGAGAGGCTGAAATGTTTTCTGTTGAACAGATCTGAACAGTACTGACCTCTCGCAGTCTGCACTCCACTGATATGATGTAGCTTAATAAACACTCTTTACTCCTGGTACACACACACACACACACACACACAGCACAATGTACAGATGAACAGCACAACAAAAACAACTGTTGAATCTGAACTAGTCACAGTTTTATGTTTGTGTGTGGGTGTGTGTTACCTAGCTGCCAGGCGCAGTGTGTTTTCCGCTCTGTTGATGCTCTGCTGTAGCTCCTGTTTCTCTTCCTGTGATTGGCTTAGCCGTTTCCCTAGCAACCGCAGAGATTGTTCTTTTCTCTTTAGCTCCGCCTTTGCATCAGAAAGACTCTAAACACACACAGGGGTTTACAACAGTTCCTGTAGTATAGCACCTGGTTAAGAAGTGAGAACCACTCCGCACTTTGTGTGTGTGTACCTGTACAGCCTGAGCGAGTGTGTGGTCTTTTTCCAGTTGTTCTGAGATGTGTGTTTCCATGGTAATGCCAAGCTCTTGCAGCTGTGTGGCCTGTTCATGTAAGAGAGCCTGTGCTTGCTGCTCCCTGCACAGAGCTGAGCTCAACTCATCACACACAGTGTGGAACTGCTGCAGTGGCACACACACCTACACACACACACACACACACACACACACACACACCCGCACAACTTTACATACTCCATTACTATACCTTGAAAAACAGGGTGTGAGCATGGGAGTGTGTGCTGCACTCACAGTGTGTGTGTTGTCGTCCTTCATCTCATCATGCGAATGTGTGTTTCTGCGTTTGAGCCGTGAGAGTTCAATCCTAAGGTCTCTCCTCTCCACTTCAGCAGAGTGTAAACGCTGAGTAAACACCAGGAAGTGCTGCTGCAGAGCAGAGAACATGACCTATACACACACACACAAATAAGTTGATAAACATGTAACTATGCACATATGTAAACATGATCCGACTCTATGTGTGTGTTACCTTGTTGGTGTCATGTGTGAGGTGGTTTGTTTTCCGGAGGCTGTTCAGTCCATGACCCAGTTGCTGTGCCAATGACCCCACATCACCATAGCAACCCGACTCTGATTTAGGTAGCAGATTCTCCATCAGCTTAGAGAAACTGGAGCGTGCAGCCACTAAGACACCAGCACTGCGATCTAACACACACACACACACACACACACACACACAAGACATGGATGCTTATTAGTTATGTCCAACTGACTTGATGGTCTCCATAAAGAGAGTGTGTGTGTATGTGTCTCACCAGTTCTCTGCAGCTCTGTCTGCACCTCCTGCATGCAGGTTTGTAAGATCACACACAGCTGTGAGGACGTGAGCATCTTCGTCACTGTTTTGTTCTCCTCTTCCTCGGTGTTTGTGTTGCTCAGCCTCAGCTTGCTCACACACACACCTGCACCCACTCTGAACAGGATGTGTGTGTTTCTGCACAGATTGCGCAGACGCAGGGCAGCCATCACAGCAATCCCATGCACTCTAAACTTCCACACACTCCCTGTGACCCTGCCCTGACCTTTGACCCCAGGGTCACTGAGCGCATATAGTAGAGCCCTCACTTCCTGTTTGAGAAACTCAGCATCAGACACTCTTTGCTGCAGCAGGGTTTTCTGATGCACCAACGCACATACACGGCCATGCAGCGCATACACACACCCTGCCAGCATAGCGCTTGCTGCCAGGAAGGACGCATTATCACGGCGACAGACACGCACCAGCTCCTGAAGACGACTCACATCCTGTTGGAGGGCGGAGTGAGCATGCTCAGAAATGCAGAGACTCTCTTCAGCATGATCTAAACGACTTCTCAGATCCTGCACACACACACACACACACACACACACACACACACACACACACACACACACACACACACACACAGACTGTGTGATAGAGGGACAGACAGAGCTCTGGAGGACTTTGAACAGGTGTAGTGTGTGTGTGTGTGTGTGTTTGTGTGCCTAAGCTCAGGTAAGTCAGGTAAGATCAGGGGTGTTTGTGTGTGTGCACACACCTGAGCTTTGGTCTGTAGTTCATTGATCAAGTCTGTGTGGTGTGTGTCCAGCTCCTCTCTCTGTTTAATCCAGCTCTTCTCTCTCTGCTTCAGCTGCTCACACACACTTTTCAGCGCCGCCTCCTTCCCCTCACACACACAGTTCAACTGCGCAATCTAACACACACGTGCACAGAGGTATTAAATATCATTAATATTTTAATGACCATAAAATAACCTATACAGTAAAACAGAGTGTGTCTTTTGGGACATGCCCACAGTGGACTAAAGTGTCCCCCTCACCCTCTGATTGGCCGAATTGAGGTCAGAAGTCAGTGCATCTGCTTGCTCCTGTAGCATGATGCTAAGCTCTGCCCATGAAAAACTGCCCATCATGCACTGGGGTGGGGCTACCAACACACAGCCAGTGAGGAGCCGCTGATACAGAGAGTGCAGGAAGGCCAGCTTCTCCTACACACACACACACACACACACACACACACATACACACACTAATGGTAACGGAATCTTCCTTAAATATAGGCTTATATTTGTTATATTTGGTTGTTTGCATTTATAAGTGTGTGTGTGTGTGTGTGTGTGTATATACCTGCTTCTCCTTCTCGTGCTCCTGTATGAGTGTGTTTATGTGTGTTTTTGTGTGTGTGTGTCGCTCTTTCTCCTCCTCCCAGCAGTGTGTGATGGTCTGCAGTTCTGTCTGTCCTCGCTTTGCTGCATCTGCAGACTCTTCAACACACACACAAAGACGCTCCACCTCCTCCCTCAGACACATGCACCGTGCCTCAAATTCCTACACACATGGATACAAACACACAGGTGAAGTACAGGATATACAATTAGCAAAACATTTCCTCCTCCATCTCTCTCTCTCTCTCTCTCTCTCTCTCTCTCTCGCTCAGACACACACACACACACACACACACACACACACACACACACACACACACACACACACACCTGTATACATCTCTTTTGGTCAGTGGTGATCTCGTCTTTGTCTTTATTCTCTTGGTTCAGTGCATCAACTACCTTCACCAAGTCCTTCAGCTACACACACACACACAAAGTTAGCTCTCAAGTGATTGTTAACTGTTTTATACACACTTCAATGTGTTTGTGTGTGTTACCTCTGTGTGATAGTTGTGTAACACTCTTCTCAAGATATCCATCAGGGCAGACGGGTTCTGTTTATCTCCTAACACACACACACACAATCAACAACCTGCTTCCTTCTCTTATTACGTCATGATATCTAACACACACACAGACCTGTGGTGTTGCTGGGTGGTGCCCTCTGGTGGTGGTATAACAGCTGCTCCATTTCTTTAAGAAGACCTTCATATGCATCCTCCACAAATGCCAGCCTCTTCTGAACCTATACACACATACAGGGTGCAGTAATAAACTGTGTGCCAAAAGAGTGACCCGTATGTGTAATATATGCTGATTTAGAACACAGCCATGGAGGGAAGGAGAGAAGGCTAGAGAGAGTAAGTGAGTGTAAATACACAAGTGTACCAGGATAAATTCTTGCCCTCTCTCTGTCTCCACTCTCTCCTGTTTCTGCAGTCTGATTGATAGCTTAGCTGACTCCGCCTTCTTATGCTCCAACTGACCAATCAGCTTAGCTGACACCGTCTTCTCATGCTCCAACTGACCAATCAGCTTAGCTGATGCTGCCTTCTCATGCTCCAACTGACCAATCAGCTTAGCTGACGCCGCCTTCTCATGCTCCAACTGACCAATCAGATCAGCCAAGTCAACCTTGGTTTTCTCCAGTTGGCTAATCAGATTGGCTTTAGTGTTCCGGTACTCCTGCTCCAGTCTATACACAAGAAAAAAACAGAGTGTGTCTTAATAAACATCACACTACAGCACATACTCACAGCTCATGTCATGAATAGGTGTGCTTCCTGCCCAGGTGTGTGTGTTTCTTACAGTGTCAGTGTGTGTGTTGTGTGTGTGTCTCTTACGGTGTCAGTGTGTGTTGTCTGTGTGTCTCTTACAGTGTCAGTGTGTGTTGTGTGTTGTCAGCATGCTCTCTCTCTCGTGAATGTGCTCTATCCACTTCTCCATATTTGTGTTTGAGCAGCTCCAAACTGGAAACAGCCTCAGCCTGATTCCTCCTCTCTACTGACAGAGCTGCTTCCACATCTCTGAGACACAGCTACATACACAATACAGAGTACAGAACTGTTAAAGACCTGTGCAGGGAATAAAGTGACATCTATATATGTCAGTCTCAAATATTGGGTATGGCCTAGATGTCAGTCAGTCCAGTGAAGGGGGTGTGACAGTATCTGAATGACCTCAGAACTGACCTTGATCTCCAGATGAGCAGCTTTTTCTGACTCCACACTCTCCTCCAGAACCTTTACTCTTTGTATGGTTGTCTACACACACACGTATACACATTAATAGACATTATGTGAACATAAATGATCATCCATCTGATGCAGGACAGTGAGGCCTATATACATGTTAGTATCATATGACAGCACTTACCCTTATGTGTGTGTGTGTGTGTGTGTGTGTGTGTTTGTTTGTGTTGTTTCTCACCTCTAGCTCCTTCTTCATCTTCTCCTCACGCACCATACTGTTCCTCAGCTCAGCTCTCCTCACTCTGAGCTCCTCAGCATCTTGCTCTCTGTTTTTCTGCATACTATCCATCCTGCCCTTCAGTTCCTGCAGTGTGTCTTTCTGCTCCTGACACAAACACCGAAATAAAACTAGGTGATCTGAACCATTTTAGGGCGGACCCCAGGTCCCAAAAACACAAACACACAGAGGGTACCTGCAGCAGTGTGTCCCGGTGTCTATTCTCCTCCTGTAGCAGCTCTTTCTCTGTGCTAATGCTGTGAATCAGGTGGTCCCTCTCACGTAGCTCCGCCTGGAGCCTCTGCTCATCATCAAACCGTGCTTGCTGAGTGATTTCCAAAGCTCTCTGTAGATCAGAGGCTCTCTGACGCAGTTCCACATTGAGGCCTATAGACACACCAGTATATATATATATATATATATATATATATATATATATATATATATATATATATATATATATAGTTAAACTATTACAGGCTCTCTGCCACAGCTCCACACTTAGCCTCAGCCCCCTCCCCACCCAAACAATACCCTCCAGCTGCTGGTTGTGTGTGATCAGATCAGCCATCTTCTTCTCAGCTCGACTTTTCTGAGCGGCTGTGTCTCTTTTCACCACAGCGAGTTCGTACTCTAGCGTCTGTCTCTGAGCCTCTCCTTTCTCCAGCAGAGCACGACAGCGTGTGAGCTGAGCCTCACAACCTGACAACTGCACACACACACAAACTAGAGTAAAACTGACACTTTCAGGGACAAAAATTTAACATTTTGAGATGTTGCAGTAGCTCAGCCAACAGGGAATGTTGGGGCAGAGCATCCATGTTTGAGTGAGTTTCCCATGAAATTAAATTGATCAAGTACATATGTGTATTTCTCCGACACTATGACTGCATGTTGTGTAAAAGTGCCGCATGTTTTCAAAGACATGTTACCTCCTGGTTGTATTTGGAGTTGAGCTTGAGCTTGTCCTGCTCCAGTTGGTTGATCTTCCATCTCAACTCCTCCTCTTTGTCAAAGCCCTGCCTTTCTGCCTGCAGCTGTCCAATTTCCTCTCTCAGCCTAGAATGAGAATGATGTCAGTATGTTCAATAATTTGTTTTTCTGCCTGTTTTCTCAGTCTAATCATTACAGTGACCTGCTGATCTCCTGCAGATCCCCCTGAGTTGACCGGGTCAGGGTGTGGGGGTGAGACGCACGCAGAAACGCTTTACTCTGTCCACTTTCCCTACGTCTCGCCCTGTCACGAGCTCGATCATCACCTCGCTGTGTCTGTCGAATCTCAGACATGACCTCTGTGTCCTGCTCCTGTTTACATCATCTGAAACACACACACACACACACACACACTCAATCTGTTTACTTTTTGTAAAATCAGCACACAGAATATTAAAGGGGAAAACGATTTATTTACCATGTAGCAGGTTTGGCTCAAAACAGGAAGTGGAGCTGTGAAGTTTCGTTTTAATTTGTATAATTAATAAAGATTCATTCTGTATTTCATGAACACTGCAGTTTAAATCCAAAAAGCAAAGAAGTAAACACGTATTTCTAATACTAAAATACAACCATTATAATCAAACACACATGTGATATCTACTAAACTTGTCTATTTCATGTAAATTGAAACGTATATGAAGTATAAAACCTAACTGTTTCATGATAATAAATTAAAATCAGAAGTTTTGTTGCTTACGGTCGCTATAGAGCTAACAACAACACTGCTGCTAGCATTAGCCGCTTAGCTACTGAAAAGTTTCACAGTAAATTGTAAACATCAGTATTCCTGCACATTGATACAAACACTAAATCCACGAAAAAGATAAATGATGAGTCTTTCTCTCTCATGATGTGTTCCATGTAAACAAATAAAAAAATAAATATAAAAACTCCACCAACACACCTTAAATATGCAGCCCGTTTGAATCTGACGCCGTTTCGCTTCCGAAACAAACGCGATTGCGTCACTTCCGCTCACACGCACCCACAAACCCAAGTAAATATGGCGTCCTTCTCATTTTTTAAACCGCACACTCGTTGATTTTTTTTTAATTGTGATATCGTTTATTAGAACGTGCATTGTGATATTTTTACATGCAATATGGATCAATTAAACACGTAATTAAAGACAGACAGAATACAGGACTTTCATTCGGATTATCAGTCTGTGTGTGTGTGTGTGTGTGTGCGCGCGCGATGTCACTGTCCATGGTGCTGAGCGGGCCTTCTCCAGTACTCTTTTACCCAAATACATAGAAACTCATCTCGCTCCTGCAGCATTTCTTTTCAGCTAGCAAACGTAATTACTAATCAGATCTGTGCTGTTTACAAAGTTTCAATTTTCTGAGTGCAGTATATGTCACTGGAGGAATTAAAGCCCACTGCCCGAGACCTTCATCTAGCCAATCTAGTTTATTTCAAACTTTTACATGAAGGAAGTTTTTTTGGACTTAAAAGGAGAAATTGTGAAACAAAAAACAAAATCAGAACCCAAGATTTAGATTTATTTTATAATAAAGAGAGATTTTTTTGTTTAGCCTTCTACTTCTACTACATTCTTCTACTGTTCCCACAATGCTTTGCTGCTGATGGTGGTGCAGTGGTGCAGCTGGGTTTGCATGTAACTTGTAATTAAAGTTCAAGTTTATGGAGTGATGTTACATCAACATGGCCACTCACAGCATCAGCAGTAAACACAGCAGCAAGTCTTACTTTTAAGTGTTATACTCTATATGCACACATTAGCTGTAGATTAAGCTGCACACAGACACTGATTTGTTAAATCTAAGCACTGACTCTACAGCTTAATGTTTGAGGAGGAAAATAAACATCACTTCTCACAGCTAGCTGACCAACTCGTTTCATAGACACACCCATGTTTTTTCCACTTCACAAGCCCAATGTAGAGAGTTGGAAATGATGCCATAACAACCTACAACTTATTGCTTACAGGTCAAACTGTACTTCACTACTTAAAGGAGAGTGATGTACCAAAGCTTTAGTTATATAGTCTTTTCAGTTCAGTCACCTCATCATCTGTACACTCTGCTCAGACAGAAGATTCAGCTTCAAATTCTATGTTAACACTGATAACATCGCTCTCATCATCTCTTACATTGCTAGCCAAGCTGAGTCTAGTGTCCAGAGCTTGCTCCAGCATCTCCTTTGCTTCTACACTAGATTATATAACTCTGGTAAAGGAAACTCTGACTCCAGCTAAGCCTGACAGTTATTTATGTTATAAATGTTATAAATGCACTAACAATAACAATAACACTCACAGTGCCCGCCTGTGACGTCGTTGTAAATTCTCATAGGATTAACAAAACAAGACCATCTAACACAATAGCATCACATTCACTGAACACACCACGGAAATTTCAATGTAAACATGTGTAAGGAGCCTCAGTGTGGATTTTAACTTTAATCTTCTCACAGAGCAGTGTCTGACGCGCGCTCTCGCCTCGGGGCGCGCCCACACCCTCCGTGACGTCACGGCACGCGAGGCAGAACGTCGCTGTGCGTAACCGGAGCTGTGTGTTCTGTCTGTTCTCTCTCTCTCTGACTGAATAACGGACATTTCTCCCAGCACTGCCTCAGCCGCTGCTCTGTCATCGCGCGCGCGTCTGTGTGTATGTGTGTGTGTTTTCTCTCGACACAGTGAGCAGCCCAGTCAGTAAGAGACATGTCTGTGGCAGGACTGAAGAAACAGTTCCACAAAGCGACGCAGGTGAGACCCACCATCCGAGCGCTCTCTCTCTCTCTCTCTCTCTCTCTCTCTCTCTCTCTCTCTCTTTTATTTATTTATTTCCGGTAACGGACACCGTGATGGCGGCTGCAGATCCTCGGAGTGATCCTGCAGGGCTGCCAGACTGCTATGGTTTAAAACCCAACATTCTTCCACCATTAGGCCATAAAAGATCTTATTTACATGTCAACTGTTTAATGCATGTTATTTATATGAGATGTGTGTGAGGGAGCGAGTCACTGAGGCCTGTGTGTGTGTGTGTGTGTGTGTGTTAATCAGTGAGTGTCAGTCAGAGGAATCGTAGAGGTTCTCCGTCGTGATGTGATCTTAAATAAATTAATAAATAGACTATATTTAATTAAAATTAGATGTGCAATCGATAAGTTTTAATATTTAAGGCAACCAAACTGCATTATTGACTATTTATTCATTTGTTTAGAGTAAGTGTATTTTTATTATATAGCATAGTTATATTTTATTGGAAAGCAGCCACCGGAAGTGGTCAGTTGTCATGGTAGCCAGGCTGCTAATCGCGTAGCCACTTAAACCAGCTAGCTAACATCAGCTGGTGAACAAAGATGACTGTGTAAATCAGTTGTCCTGTTATTCTAATATGCTTTTATTAGGTATTATACACCGAGCCTATCAGAATCTTCCGCGGTGACGTCACGGATTTTCCTCAGGCTTCCCCCTGACCGCTACACAGCCAGGACTCGTTGGGATTCGGCTTTTCCCGTCACACTTCGACTTTATTCGGATATATGGACAATGAACTGTTATTAGAATTATTAGTCTACACAGATGACCAGCATGGTGGATCATGAATAATAAAAACACACCTTTATAAACTGTTGATAACGTCTTTAATCCTGAGAGGTTTTTATTTTTTTTTTTTTTTTGAGAGTCGTTCACCGTTAGTTTGTGATTAACGTGTGATTCAGTAAAGCTGTAGCAGAGTGAAGCAGCTGAAAGTTTTGGTGCTCTGACAATCTCAGTGCAGATCAACTCAGATTCAGAAAAAAAAGTTCCTGTTGGTGCCCAATGACAGAACCTGCAGTACAGTTTATTACAAATTATACTGTATTTGTGTGTGTGTGTGTGTGTGTGTGTGTGTGTGTGTGTGTGTGTGTTGTGTGTGAGAGAGAGAGAGAGAGAGAGAGAGAGAGAGAGATTGAGATTTTTCCTCAGTAGAAGTGTCCGAGACTGGTTTAACACAGTAATGCTACTTTTACATCTGAAATGAACAATAAACCAGGGATACAGCCTGGAGAAAAAAGAAAGTTGGTTTTCTCTGCTGTAAACTGTTACATGATTCTCTCTCAACAGGAGTCTCATCACTGCAGGAACAGAGCAGCTGGAATGGTCACATTAATCACTGCTTTAAATGAACATTGGCTTCCATACTCATTATTTAGCAGCTCACAGAATAGCACTTGATCCAGCGCAGCTCATTATTTTACATTTTATTTATTTCATATTGACTTATGGGATGTGGTAGCTTAGTGGTTAAGGCGTTGGATTCCCTGATCCGATTCCCAGGTCCACCAAGCTGCCACTGCTGGGCCCCTGAGCAAGGCCCTTAACCCTCAATTTCTCAGTTGTATAAAAATGAGATAAACTGTAGATTGCTCTGGATAAGGGTGTCTGCCAAAAGCCAGAAATGTAAATGAAAATATAAATTTAATGAGGTCACCAAATTGAGGTGATGACATCATAATTACATTACACTGCAATAATGTCTCTTACTTTCTTGATCTGTGCTATAAGCTCCCTGTAAAGTCAGCACCTGCAATTATGTCCATTACAGTGTGTGTGTGTGTGTGTGTGTGTGTTTTATGTATGAGAGAGAGAGAGAGAGAGAGAGAACACAATGCCACTTTGAGTGCCCTTCATTGTGTCCTCTGACTACAGCGTTTACTCTCTTCATCCTCATTGGTGTTAAATAGACAGACAGACAGAGAGAGGTAGAAATTCCCTGATAAAATCTCTCTGTGTGCTGGAGCTTTAACTGAGCAGTGTGATTAACTCAGCACTGGGATATGTATAGGGATGGGGGTTTTTTTGTGTGTGTGTGTGTGTGTGTGTGTGTGTGTGTGTGTGTGTTAATATACTTGATTTATATTTATAGTGCGTTTCCTTGCACATTTTTTTGACAGTAAGATGTGTACACTCTAATTGTCTGTCCTCACCTCAACAGATGTTTAGCTCCATGAGAGAGAGAGAGAGAGAGAGAGAGAGAGAGAGAGAGAGAGAGACAGACAGACAGACAGACAGATGGATAGACAGATATGGCGGAGACATTGTGTACATCTTTATTTTCTCTCTGATGCTAGTGCCAGATTCCTGTTGCTATGGAAACTGTTCTTACTCCCTTTCTTTCCATCCCTCTCATGAGACCAGTTTGCCAGTGCGCGCACACACACACACACGCACACACATACTGTATTGATGTGATGTGTATCTAAAGAATCAGATGACATAAACAGTGTATATTTATCCTGTGTGTTTGTGTGTGTTTGTGTCCTACAGAAAGTGAGTGAGAAGGTTGGGGGAGCAGAAGGCACCAAGCTCGATGATGACTTTAAGGAAATGGAGAAGGTGAGAAGTATGAAGGTTTTCATCAGCTTCTCTAAATGTTTTTGGAGTAAAATAAATAAAAGTTAATGCTCTGTAATAAAATTATCCGGGATCAACTCAGGTCACCGGTCACAGTCCTCAGAAGTTAAACAAGCAGTGTCTCTGTGTGTTTGTGTCTAGAAAGTGGACGCTACAAGCAGGGCAGTGCTGGACATCATGACCAAAACTACAGAATATCTACAGCCCAACCCAGGTATGTGTGTGTGTGTGTGTGTTTGTGTGTATCCGTCCTTAATGATAGCAATACATAACTATTTTGTCTTTTTGTGGGGACTGATCAGAAAAGTGTTAACTGTGTGTGTGCAGCCTCCAGAGCAAAGTTAAGTATGATAAATACCATGTCTAAGATCCGCGGGCAGGAGAAAGGGCCAGGCTATCCTCAGGCTGAGAGCGTGCTCGGAGATGCTATGCAGAAATTTGGCCGAGAACTTGGGGAGGATTCCAGCTTCGGTAACACACAGACAGATAGACACACAAACACAAACATACACTTAAATACACACACACCTTACCCCTGAACTAAGTCCTATATTCACACTTCTGTGCCCCATCATTGTTTTGTTGTCTGTCTCTCTCTCTCTCTCTCTCTCTCTCTCTCTCTCTCTCTCTTTCAGGTTTGGCTCTGATAGATGCAGGTGAGGCAATGCGTGAGCTTGGAGAGGTGAAGGATGCTCTGGACATGGAGGTCAAACAGAACTTTATCGACCCACTGCAGAATCTACATGACAAAGACATTAAAGAGATACAGGTAACACACACACGCACGCACACACACAAACACGCACACACATACAGGTAACACTGTGTGTATGTGTGCGCGTGTGTGCATGTGTGTGTGTGCGCATGTGTGCATGTGTGCGTGTGCGTGTGTGCATGTGTGTGTGCGTGTGTGCATGTGTGTGTGTGCAGCACCACCTGAAGAAGATGGAGGGTAGGCGCCTGGACTTTGACTATAAGAAGAAGCGTCAGGGCAAAGTGACGGACGAAGAGATCAAACAAGCGCTGGAGAAGTTTGATGAATCAAAGGAGATCGCTGAGCAGAGCATGTTCAACCTGTTGGAAAGCGATGTATGACACACACACACACACAAAATTAGTTCTGTCTTGTGGTCAGTCTCTTGGTCACTCTTTTTCACTCTTCTTGTATATGTGTGTGTGTGTAGATAGAGCAGGTGAGCCAGTTGGCTGCACTGGTGAAGGCTCAGCTGGATTACCACCGACAGGCGACTGACATCCTCCAGCAGCTCTCCGGCAAGATGGAGGAGAGGTAATGTCACTTTCAAACTACATATCCCACAATGCACCTGTGCTCCTTACACCAATCACATCATGTTACACTCCATGAGGACACATGAACCTGGAAATATAAGGCTTTTATGGTGTGTGTGTGTGTGTAACACAGGATAAAGGAGGCCTCCTGTAAGCCGAGGAAAGAATACATTCCTAAACCACGCATGGAGCTTCAGCTGCCCAGTGAAACTCACAATGGAGGAATACACACCGCTAAATCACCTGCTCGCTCCCCAGGTACACACAGACAGACACACACACACCCACACACACACACAGAGTTATTAAGTTAAACTATAATTATTTATTCACACATATCAGAACTCATTTCACTGAAATTCAAAACAGCTTAATTGGCAATAAATGTAAACAACAATAACTTCTAACTTCCAAACCATCTCTCTTCCTCTCCCTCCCTCTCCCTCCCTCTCTCTCTCTCTCTCTCTCTCTCCCTCTCCCTCTGTAGCTCCTCTGGATCAGCCATGCTGTCGTGCTCTATATGACTTTGAGCCAGAGAACGAGGGTGAGCTGGGCTTTAAGGAAGGTGACATTATCACACTGACCAATCAGATTGATGATAACTGGTATGAGGGGATGATCCATGGCCAGTCGGGTTTCTTCCCCATCAACTATGTCGATGTCCTGGTTCCTCTGCCTCATTAGGCTCCGCCACTTGCTATGCTCCGCCCACTTCATCACCATTCCTCATAATGATGATGATGATGATGACGATGAAGGGGTTACAGTAAATTATTAACACACTCTGAAGTGTTGTGCCCGTGCAGTGTTGCGTTTAGAGGCAGCTCAGGTGTGTGTGTGAGTGTGTGTGTGTGTGAGTGTGTGTGCTCTATTCTTCCACTGTTGCTTTTTTATTTGTTAATCTGTTGATTGTTTATTTGTTTTGTTTCATGTTTTGTGTAAATGTACCATTTTTCACATTATTTATATCTCAGTATTTCACACCTTCTCCATATGTTTGTTGTAAGTGAAGAATAATAGATGAATATTAATAATTGTCTTGTCATGTTCCACTCTGGTGGTACCTGAACTTTTCTCTCCAGCTGTAATTACGCTGCGGGTTCATTCAGTAAGTGAGGTTTTTTTGTTCAGAGTTTGAGAAAGTTGGTTTCCTGATGATCGGTTTTGTCAGTATGGCGTAAGGAATAAAAATGACCTGACATGGCTGAGCAGACATGACTCCTTTTTAACAACCAATCACAGGCTGGATTGTGTAGTGTCTTTATTCCAATCTCCATATGTCGTCTGTTTACTCCATAACTACATTGTGTTGTTGGTGTGAGAAGCTCACTAAGGCCCTTAGACATTATACAGATTTTCTATTTAAGGGTGGAGCTTCACTCTGATTGGTTCCCCAGAGTTCTCTTACATCCAATCAAAACCCTTAAATCGCAGAGGTCGAAGTGGGTGAAAGCATTCAGGACACGGCCTATTTATGGTCTGATTTCTCCTGAATTCTTTTGCTTGTATGTCATTTTTTGCACTTTATACACTGTTAGTGTGCTGTAGCTGTATTTATTTATATATTTATTTGTTTGTTTGTTTATGTACTTATATATTTATTTATTGATTGATTGACTTGTTATATTTATTTGACTGTTCTGTAGTTTTAGTTCATGTGGAAGTGACATTCCAATGTATACACAAGTGTGTGTGTGTGTGTGTGTGCGTGTGCGTGCGCGCGCGCTTTATCCTGTGCAGTGTTACACAGAGGAAGTTGGTTTCTCTGGTGGATTTGATGTTTATGGATTTTTAATTCGGTGTGTAAAGTGAAGCTGTTCCACTACACTGAGGATTATCAGTTTTTTCCGCCTTAAAAAGTGAGTGAGGATGTTTTTTTCTTTTTTTCTTGTTTGTGTGTGTATCTTCAAAGCGTTTATGACTGAAGTGTGAATGTTTTGTCTGTTTTGTTTCTCATTAGCATCAGCATGTTGTGTGTGATTTCTCTGATTATTTCATTCGAGTGAAGCTGCACATGTGACTGAAGTCATTTTAAATACAAAAGCACAGGATTGGTCCTAGCTGCATGTGGGCGTGTCTCAGTGATGGTCTTTAACTTGGAGCTAAACGTGTGCTCAGAGTTAGCATTAAATAATGACCAGTGGCTTTTTTTTCTCACTGAATCATGCTCAAAACATGAAACTCCAGCCACTTTCATTATGTATGCACATAAACAATATGATCCATACTGATATCATTCAATACACAGAATAAATGCCACAATATAAAGTTTAGCCATATTCTAGCTAACTCTGCTGCTGAATCTCTCCAGCCCATTAGGATTAATCAATAATTAATGGCTAATTAATCAATAAGTAATTCATTATTTATGAGTAATTTATGAATAATTAATGAATACCTATTAGTAATTGAGATCCAGCAATTAATGTAATCATTACAGCAATAACTTTCCTGGTGTGAGACAATCACACTGCTGATCCTCTATCACTACGCCACCTCCCTCACACACTGTGGTTGTGTGTGTGTATGTGTATGGCAGCATGTTTTTGTGTTGAACAAAACCTGAAGGTGGATTAACTGCAATGTGTGATGCATATATTTATCTCCTGTATGGACCTGACCTATTGGTTTTATCTATGTATATATAAATCTATCTATCTATCTATCTATCTATATATATATATATATATATATATATATATATATATATATATATATATATGTGTGTGTGTGTGTGTGTGTGTGTGTGTGTGTGTGTGTGTGTGTGGGTGTGGGTGTGGTATGTGTGTATTTCTCTCTCTTTCCTGTGCTGGATGAACAGAAGCTGTAAAATCCGTATTGCTTGATTTGTGATCACACATGTCACACACACGTAGAATAAAATGCAGTGTCACTAATAATGAGTAATGAGTCCTAAGTTTCTCTCTCTCGCTTTCTCTCTCTCTCTCTCTCTCTCTCTCTCTCTCTCTCTCACACACACACACACACACACACTTTATTCATTGATTAATCCTTGTGCAGCCTTCAGGTCAGATATAATTTTCAATAAAAGAAAAATATAGAATAAATCATTTGTTTCCACCTGGAATTCAGTGATTATTTTCTGAAAAATATGTACAAGAAAAACATTTTTGGACACACCCCCTACCCATACCCTATATAAGCAACATGTTTACAGACCTGTTGTTCAATCACAGCAACTTCACAGAGAAGCCCCGCCCCCTGATTTTACATTAGAGCATGTACTCCTTCAGTATCTCAGTTGGGTGAGGAGGTGTGGGGTTGAGTCGGAGTCAGGGCTCCAGTTCTTCCACTCCAACCTTCACCTCTACACCATGTCTTCATGGAGCTGCTCTGCGCACAGGGACTTTGTCATGCTGGAGCAGGGTTTGGACTCTGAGTTCTGTACAACTGTGTGTCTGGTTGAAGAAGCATGTACAATATGAGCGTGATGGTCAGGGTACAAATTATAATAATAAGTTGCACATATCAGCACATGCTATAAATACTTAAAATAAAAAAAAATCGTAAACATTTTTTTAACATTTTGTAGCTCGTGTTTTATTTTTTAAACTAAATTTTAATATATTCATGGAACTGATAAATAGAATTTACAAACAATATGGCATTTTCCGACGGTGACGTCATCACGCGGCAGTACGTCGCAGTACGTAACGCAGCCGCCGGAGGCGCTGTAGAGCCGCGGAGAATGAGAGAGATTGTGTCGCGTTAAACTCGTGTGATTGTGTGCGTGTTTTTGTCTCCTCTCATTCTGCGCCTTATCTTACGTTTAAACTCGTTTTCTTCCTGAAAAGATGGACATGAAGAAGAGGATTCACTTGGAGCTGCGGAACAGGACGCCGTCAGATGTGAGCCACACTGCACAACACTTTCATATAATAATCAGTAGAATAATAATAACAGTACTTCCTTAATGTCAGCCTGAGAGTTGCAGTGAGGCACTGTGGAGTTTTATGTGCTGTAATTAGATTTTTAATTCATCACAGTTACACGTGCGAGCGTGCGTGTGTGTGTGTGTGTGTGTTCAAGCCGCATGCTGCTTTATGTTTAACTCATGCTGACTTCATCAGAGCTGTTTTTATTTCGTTTTTTAAAGATTTCTGTGCACCGAATTCCCGTAGGTCTGTAAATTGTGGTGTTTTTCAGGGATTTTTTTCCCTGTACACTGGGCTTCTTTTCAGGTTGCTGACTGTTTGTATGCTATGTAGATGTAAAAGTAGGTCACGTGATTTGTCCTTGAAAGTTAAACATTTGCGTTTTTAATTCAATATTTTTGTTACCCGACCAGACAAACATTTAGTGTAAATGTCGCACTATTGGAGAGATTTAACATACATTATAATTGCGTTTGGAGAAAATTTCACTTTTACATAGGCTCGCACTCTTCCCGCCATGAACGCTTCGTTCTACACAGAATGCTGCACTCCGAGACACACTGCATCCCTTTCCGCTTTCGGTTTTCAATCCTATTGGACAGATCGGAGAAAACGCTGCACATTTAGCTGGTCTGTAATTTCGCCTGTTTTTGCCGGTAGCAGTTCTTTTCTTTTCTTACTCTTTAACAAATATCGCAATAAATCATTAACATACTCCACAATATCAGTGAAATTTAGTGTTATGGAGTGTGTTAATTGTAGAAGTTAACTTACTACCCGAGGTGACGGAAATGGGCTCGCCAATTGCTAAAAATGATAATTGCTTAAATTATCATTCTTAAACAGGAGAGACCTGAGCTCTCAATGTGTCTGGTATCGTATGAGCTAGTGCTGCTAACCCATTAGAATGATTTTAAAACAGGCGATTACAACACCAACCAATAAAGGATCCTTTGGGGGTGCAGGGTGTGTTAGAGGAGGCGAGATTCGGTGTAACACACACTGTTGATAGCGTTTACATGGTGTGAATTAGTTACTAGTAAAATAAAACGTAACTGGACAATAACAGGAGCTTTTTTTTTAATGACTAATTTGAGCCTAAAAATATATCAAGCCTTTATTTAATTTAAACTTTAACATATTAAAAATCTCAAACTAAAAATAGTTATAAAGCTACACACTAATGGAGTGTGTAAAATAATCTGAAGAAAAAGTAGTTTGTTGTTTGGTTAGACACTGAAGCCACATGGACTTCATTACAGTTTATCTTATTTCAGTCAAATTGTAGAAATAATAAATATTATTTAATATAAATAAAATGTTTACTCCAAAATTTTCAAAGTGATATAAAAATAAATCTGAGAATATGTTTCATGATTATATAAAACTGATTAAATGAGAATCTGTGCAATTTATTAATAACAGGGTTTTATTAGTGATGTACACTGTTGGCTTTGTGTGTGTGTGTCAGGTGTGTGAGTTGGTGCTGGATAACTGTCGTTCTGATGAGGGGAAAATCGAGGGTCTGACGTCAGAGTTCGTAAATCTGGAGTTTCTCAGTCTAATTAACGTTGGTCTGACGTCGATCTCAAATCTCCCAAAACTTCACAAACTCAAGAAGGTGAGAGTGCGTGCGCACACACACACACACACACACACAAACTCCGTGTTTGTTTTAGTTTTGAAGTGTGTGTGTGTGTGTGTGTGTGTGTGTGTAGTTGGAGCTGAGTGATAACCGGATCTCAGGTGGTCTCGAGATTCTGGCAGAGAAAGGGCCAAACCTCACACACCTCAACCTGAGCGGCAACAAACTGAAGGACCTGAGCATGCTGGAGCCACTGGTGAGTCCTGACCCTGATCAGTTACCCGTCAGGAGCTCCGATCTCTCTCTCATGATCATAGTGTTTTTGAGACTAATGGGGGGGGGTGTTTTTCAGAGGGATCTGCCCCGTCTGAAGAGTTTGGACCTGTTTAACTGTGAGGTCACGACCCTGGATGATTACAGGGTGAGTGTGTTTAAACTGCTCCCCCAGATCACCTACCTGGATGGTTACGACCCAGAGGACCAAGAGGTGAGTGACTCGGATGCAGAGGGAGGTGACGAGGATGAAGATGAAGGTGCGCGCATCTCACACACACACACAGAGGAACAACTAATTGTCTGATTTTACACTGCTCCAGCAGGTTAAAGGTCAGTGAGCGTAATATATAATCTCTCATCTCTACTGTACAGTGAACTCAGAAGAGGAGGATGAAGATGGAGAGGAGGATGAGGATGATGAGGATGAAGAGGCAAGTGGAGAGGAGGTAAAGCCTTGCACACCTAACACACACCATTCACCCTCCACTTACACACTCATTCTCTCTCTTGCCGTTTCTCTGTCCTCTCAGGAGGAAGACTCTGGTCAGGAGGAGGAGGATGACGACGATGACGATGATGATGAGGAGGAAGGTTAGTTCTGGAGCTCTGTAATTGTTTCCACTCACACTCCTGCTCTTTCTCTCTTCCTTTTTCACTCACACACATACTGAGGTTTGTGTTTGGTTGTAGATGAAGATGAATGTAAAGGAGAAAAGAGGAAACGAGACCCAGAGGATGACGATGACGACGAGGATGATTGAATTTGTGCTTGTGGTGTGTGTTTGTGTGAGATGAGTTTTAATGTTAGATCACACTGATATTTTTTTAAACCCCGCTCAGTTCCCATGTTGTCTTTTTTTTATACTCTGTTAATTTTTTGTTTTTTCTCCAAATCGAAGAGAGACTTTGTAAATAAAATGTTTTCTAAGTCACACTGTGTGCAGATGGTTTAACTTACACTCTCAGGATCTCTGACTTAAGACCTGCTTTTAAAAGGAAAGTGTATATGATCAGAATTTGCAGAATGAAGATAGAATTCCACACGAATTAATGGGAAAATGATGACTAGTGTACTTTAATGTATTAAGTCTCATATTAATGAACACCAATATACAGTAAAACCCAATGGACCATAAAATACTGAGTAACCGGGAGGTGTGAGGTAGTGTTACTGTGACCACAGCAAACTAACAGCATGTCCCCACTGTTTTATTCCCGTCTCCATCCACCACAGCAAAACAAAGACGTCAGAATTGTGATACGTTTATAGTTGTGTTTAATGTCAGTGAAGTTCGTTCCTGTTCTCATTTTACAGCACCTCGAAACATTTCTCATGAGTCTCTATTCTAATGACAATCTCAGCTTGTCATGTTACTGAGAAACCACAAAGAAGTGTAAACTTCTCCATCCTGAAGATGGAGGGGTACTTGGAAATTATTTCCATACATTACATTAAAAGCTTAAGAAATCAACAATTACTTTTTTTTCCCCTCAATCTCAGTTGATTGTCTGCTTTACACATCCCTGTGAATAAGCTGTTACTATATAAACAACATATGTATGGTATCACATCCACACTTCAATCCTGCCTCAGCACTCTTATGAAATGGCCACGGGTTGTTATTTATAGTGAAAGAAATTGGGTAACCTTTTTTTTTTTTTTAAATTCAAAATCCAGAACATTTAGTCTACAGTCAAAATAACTCAATGTGAATGATTTGCTTTTTTTTAAATGCAAGGCAACAATATTTCTGCACACACACAGGGGGAGTGTAGATAAGAGTGTGAGTTTATTATAAAACTGTACTCTACACATGGCTGAAACACAAACCCGTACAAAAATAAACGCATCACAACCTCTGTGACTTATTGCTTAGGCTGGTCTCACACTAACACTAACACACACACACACACACACGCGCGCACACACACACACTAAAACCCCAGTGAAGTGATCCTGCATAGACGCAGCAGCCGTTGCGTACACACAAACACACTCTACTCGTCATCGTCATCATCTTCCTCGTCCTCCTCCTCATCGTCTTCATCCTCATCGTCGTCGTCATCGTCATCATCAGCCTTGACCATAGCTTTCTTAGTGGAGCCTGTAGGTCGGCCCGGTCCCCGTTTGGGAGCTCCACCCCCAGCTCCACCCTTTGCGCGATATTCAGCGATGTCCTACAGGAAGCAGAGACACTGGTGAGAGAACAATTCTGGTTGGTTTGTAATAAACGTTATTTACATATGACTGGGACATTTTACATCAGAATATGAACTCAAGTTCTAAAATTAACCCCAATATTATCTGCCTTGGTCTCAATTAGGAGTTAACTTTTTAAAATCTGTAAAAATAAATAAATCAATAACAATTCAGTCGTGGTTTGTCAACACATCTGAATGAGAGCCATTTAATAATTTTTAAATTTTAAAAAAAAAAAAAAAAAAAAAAAAAAAAAATGCAATAGCTAAGCGGTACTCTCCCACTGACTATCAAACATTTGCACTGAAGTGAGATGAAGATTCACCTTCTCGTATTTCTGGCGCAACGCGGCTGCTTTCTGTTCGTATGGTGTGCGGTCTTTAGGACTCTGTTTGGCCCACATCTCAGCCAGCTTCTTGGCGATGTCTCCGATGGTCGAACTGGGGTACTCGCCCTTCACTGTCGGCCTGTGCTCTGAGCAAAAGACGAAGAACGCTGACCTGGAAAAGCAGGAGAGTGTTCAGCTACAGCATGTCTAATGGTAGAGGTTTTAAAATGGGTATACAAACAACATACTGTGCACATAATCATAGTGTGAGGTCTGTATTGTACGCTAATACGTAAATAAGCTCATAAATAAAACATCAAGCTGTCTGCCCCTCACACTATTCTGATCTGAGCCAGAATGTACAGAAATAAAATGTAAAGATCTGTGTATGTGTAAAACGATGGGATCACTTACGGGGGACGTTTAGGAGCATTGGGGTCCTTCTTCTTCTTCATCCTTCCCATGCCTTTCGGGGGAATGTAGTTCTTCATCTCCCGATCGTAGCGGTCCTTATCAGCCCTTGCCTGGTCTTCAAACTTCTTCTTCTCAGTAGCAGCCAAAGTCTAAACACACACAGCCATGTTACACCCAGTTAACCACACACTAACACACACTCATGTGTTCCCTCAACACACACCTTCCATCGCTCAGAGCAGGCCTTGGAGAACTTGGCGAAGTTCACCGTGGTGCCTGGGCTCTTCTTCTTGTGCTCTTCCCGACAGGACAGAACGAAGAAGGCGTACGCCGAAGTCCGTCCTTTCGGCTTATTTGCATCTTTCACCATGGCTGCAGCAAATAGAAAACAAAAATATAATAAATTCACGTTTACTATATAAAGCATGCAAAATCAATTCCCTTAAAGTGCAACTGAAAGTGTAGGTGATGTTATTCCCCAGTTCCACTAGTGCACCTGGTTTTATTTGTGCGGATTTCTTTACAGTTAACTGTGCTATACTTGACGTCGCGCCAATTTTTTTTTACCTCAGAATTTGTGTTTGTTTATGCTGTATAACTAATATATATATATATATATATATATATATATATATATATATATATATATATATATATATATATATATATATATATATATATATATATAAAAAACATTACACTACACACACATATATATTTATCTCGCCTAATGTCTAATATTTTCTAAAACTGCTTAAACCTGGATCGTTTTCGATGAGAAACCAGATACACTTCAGTACAACGGCCCGTGGTGGTGATTTAGCGGTCGCTGCTAACCAGCTAAGCTAACCAGAACAAAGGTGCCTCCATTTTCTTTCCCGCTTAATCCTACGCCATCACGTCTTTCCCACTGAGTCCAGACGAATCCCGCCTTCCTCGGCCATTATTGGCCAACTTATTACCAGAACGAACTACTAGCCAATCATAGTACCGAAGGCGGGACAGTGTCGACCAATCAGAGATCAATAAACCAGATTTGTCGGGAAATGGTTGAGGAAAAATAACGCTACTCCATTCTTTTCACTCTCCATTACATTATCTGCGGTTTCCCCGAAAATCTTAGCGTTTTTTAAATTGTTCAGATGTAATTTAAAACATATAAAACGTGCATTCCACTATGTTATTGGGTGTGCAGATTTAAGTTATTTAGTGAAAAAATAAAAGGTTACTGAAACATAAAACTAAGCCTACCCATCCCCCAAGCACGCTCACGTCTAAACTCAAAAGACTTAAAATGCCGAAAATCACAAAACTAAAACCTGCTCAATTAATGGGTTTATTTAACCACAGTTAACAACTTCACAAATTTAAAAAAATCCAACTGTCTAGCTAGGTAACATTACACGGCTATTTTTTTTTTTTAAACAAAAGCGACAATAGTGATTAGCTCTTTAAACACGGATATTACACACACAAATTACACCAAATTATACCTATTAATAAATGCTTTAGAAAAATAATAAAATCGTTATTAATGTTATTACATATATATATATATATATATATATATACACATACCTGCTACAGTCTCTCTCTGTCTCCACTCCGCTACTGTTTATGTTCTTCTGCGTAGATACTGTAGCGCGCAAGCCCCGCCCACTAACCCAACTTCCATTAGCTAGACCTACCGAGCCCGCCTTTCTTTTCTGTAATGATTGGTTGAATCTACAGTCTGTCATAATTTAAATTCCAATCAACAGTCCGCGCTTCAGATTCTTGAGCCGATTGGTGGAAAACGCTCTGTGTTTTTAATGATTTTTCTATTTCATATTATTATTAAATGTTTCAGCTTATTTATTCCTTTTTATTGTTATCTATCATTATCAGTCACTGTTGCTGTATATTTTTTCTATTTCAATGTATCATTTCATTTGCTCACTTTTTAATTTTGTTTAACAGTTTAATATTTCCGCTTTTTTATGTTTCATTTTTTAAATCAGTTTGGATTTTTTTTATTTGTTATTTTGTCAATTTTAAACTGGCATTTTAAATCAGCGGTCATTTCCTATATTCATATACCATTTAACATTTTTCCAGATTAATATTTTCCCAACTTCAAGAAGAAAAATGGCAAATTAAAATAGATAGTGTTTGAAACTAAAATATGGAAAATACATTTTAACAAATGACTTTATTGTTTATTGTACATATATTTTCCCATTTGAACTTGAACTGCTCCTCACCGGTCCCAGCGGCGCTCCACATACTTGGTCTGTAGGTGGCGCTGTAGCGCTGGGTATCTGCAGCGACAGGAGCGCCTGTCCAGCAGGGGGCAGTGACGAGCAGCAGCTCAGGCTTATTTAACACTACTGAAGAAGTAGTGTTTATGCGCCTTTTGAATACGCTCGCGCCAGTGTTGGGTTATTTTTGATGAGCGATTACAGCGCACGAATATTAATATTCGTCAGTGAGACATCATGCACGCGCTTCCTGTTGGAGATGGAGGAGTTTCTAGAGCATTATAAACACTACAGTGCAGTGGTATGGAGCGCTCTATTCAAGTCAGGACACTTTACTCTTCTATTTTACTGTCAGTGTGGTGCACACTGCGCAATTGAGTGATTTATAGCACCTATAATATTCAAAAACATTAATATATGTATAGTGCACGATAATAGTTGTGTCTTGTTTGCGGTCATGTGATGTAATTGCTGTGATGTATTGCTTTTAATTTTGTGGGTTGGATTAAGGGCCCTGTCTGTCTGTCTGTCTGTCAGGAGCGGGCGTGGCTGCGTGATGTGTACACAGGAGTGTGTGATTGGCTGCACCCGGTGGTGGGTGTGTCTCTGGGTCTGTCAGAGGAGCAGCTGGCACACGCTGTGGTGTTGAGACTTCAGAGGACTCATCCCTCTCTCCCAGTCAGCTACAGGTGAGGGATAGTAGGGATGGGGCTTCACTGCTCTGTGTCTGTGTGTGTGTGTGTGTTAGTGCAAAATATAAGACCCTGAGGTGTTTGTGTATGTTAGGTTTGTCTCAGTAGCACAGCTGATCAGCACACAACGCACGTCCTGCTTCAGCAGCCTCACCTGGAGCACTAATCAGCACAGAGAATGGACCAGGGAGGCGGAGCAACACCTGCCCAGTCTCAAGGCCCTGCCACGCACTAATCTCATCCTGATTGGCCTGCTGTGTGACGGGCGTGTATCGGGTCAGTGTGACGGCTTTTGGAAATTGAGAGACGCAAGTGGAAGTGTGCACTGTGAGGTATTTGTTTATTAATTTTATGCACATATATAATATACAATATATAATATACAATTTCTCACACATATACGTGCATAATATATATATATATATATATATATATATATATATATATATATATATATATATATATATATATATATATGCACGTATATATGTGTGTGAGCGAGAGAGAGACTGACACTGGTTGTCATGGTGCATCTTCATCAGGTCCTGAGCTCGTCACCTGTTTGGCTCAGGAGGCTGATGCTCTTCCCTACCTGGAACTACATTTCCCACATTGCACCAGGGTCAGGACAGCAAACCGAAGGCTGCTTAGAGCTGATCGACTCTCCTGTCTGTGTGACCCCTGACTTCACGGCATTTGACCCTGGAGGGATGCTGAGCAATGTCATTGGGGTCAAGAAGGCAGCCAGACTGCTCAGACAGAAGTGAGTGAGACTTAATCTTTTATTTATTTTAACACAAAACTTTTTTTTATGAACGTTGATAAATAAAATGATATTTGAGACTTAGCTTCCTACATAGTGCACTTCATGTTTTTTATGAAGGGATTTGGAATATGACTTATTATGTAGGATATACATGAGTGACTTCATACCCTATGCGGTGCATTTTGTGTGTGTGTTTGTGTGTGTGTGCGCGTGCGCGTGTGTAGGGGCAGTAGTGGAGCATGTGTGTGTGTGTATGGGGAGGTGTGTGCGCTCTGCCCCCTGCTGGTTATTTCTGGAAAACCCTTCTTCTGCCTCATCCTCAGTGAGGGAGACTCCACTGTCTCTGTCATGGTCACGGTAACTTTTATTCATTTATTTATATATTTATAGCCTGATCTTTTTGTTTATTTATTTTATCATTAGTCACTAATTTGTATTTATGTTATTAAAGTGAAAATGATCTTATTATTAATCTTATGTAGGTTATTAATCATTGTTATTGTGTGTATGTATGTGTGTGTCTCAGGTCCCAGAGTGTGTGTACTGGAGACAGTGTCTATGTGTAGGACACAGCGTGTGTATTTCAGCACTGCGTGTGTGTTATGTTCGAGGGTGGGCAGGGCAGCGAGTGCTGTCTGCCACCACAGAGTCCCGCCTACATCCAAACTCCAAACCATACAGAGAGTATGACGACACGAACACACACTCGGATTCATGTTTGGAATTTAACTCAGACACACTTTTGGAAGCACACACAGACACTAACACACAGTCACAAGCAGACACACACATGAACACACACCTGCAGCAAAACCCTGAGTGTGAGGAGGCCCAGGTGCATGATGGTCCAGTGCGAACAAAACTCTCCAAAATCATCAACTACAGGGTGAATACACACACACTTTTATTTTATTAAAGAAATTTTTTCCTGAATTAATCTTTACGTCCTAGTTATAGTCATTTTGTTTTTCCTTGGATGGACACACACCATGTACAGGGCCGCATCACTGCCATCCAGGATGCAGATGCAGGGCTTTACAAGATTGATGGGGAGATGCTTCTGTGTCTGGCCTATCAACCGCTTAGGAAAGGGGGTGGCGGATTAAGACCGGGGGTGGAGATTGAGGTGAGCGTGATGGATGAGTGTCAGGTATTGTAAGTATCGGTGCGATGTTATCACTAGTGGACTGAGGATAAACTGTCTCTCCCTCCCACAGCTTCACAACATCCATTTTCTTTTCCGCCCATCTCCGCTTGCCCCTGACGTCGTGCTATGTGCATGTTTACGCTCCAGCGTCTCTGTGACAAACTTCAGTCCACTGAGCTCAAAGGTCACTCTGCAGAGGTTAGACAGCCCACTGGTCCATTTCCTGTTGGAGAAGAACCTCAGCGTGTCGGAGTACCTGTGGCTCTGCTATTGCCATGCTATGCTCACTGACAGGTTTGTGTGTGTGTGAGAGAGAGTGGGTGAGTGCGTGTGTGTGTGTGAGAGAGAGTGTATGTGTGTGTAAGAGAGAGAGAAAGAGTGTGTGTGTGTGTGTGTGACAGTCTCTTCTCCCTTCAGGTTGTGTCCACGCTGGCTGTGTGGAGCTAGAGTGTGTGTGGTGGCTGAAAGATTACTGCAGGTCATTTTAGAAGACAAACTGGTCAAGAAAAACAAGAGGGACATTTATAAAGAAATGCTGCAGGACACACACACCTGTCCTCTCACTCAGGTGACACACACACCTGTCCTCTCATTCTAGTAACACACACAAAGTTTTTGAATCTGCTCATTTGGATACCTTTTAATCAATCCATTGTAAAAATGCTTTGCTAAAGTGTGTGTGTGTGTGTGTGTGTGTGTGTGTGTGTGTGTGTGTCAGTACTGTGTGTCTAGTCCCAATGTGTCCCTGTACTCTGTAAAGGAGCTCTGTGATTGGCTAGAGAAGGAGAGTTGGGCATGTCTCTCTTTGTCATCTCTCCTTCCGTCTTCAGCATGTCACATGACCCAAGCTCAGTTGAACCCACTGCTAGCATGGTCAGTGCAGACACACACTCTCGCACAGACACACACACTGGCACGTACAGACACAGTGTTGGTGGGCGTGTTAGAGCTGAGTGTGAATAGAGCCACAGTGAGACTGGTGGACCAGACCGGAGCCATTGACTGTGTGTGTGTGCAGAGTTCAACCTCAGAGCAGTGTGGCTCCATTGATACAGCATGGATTGGTACACACACACACACACATACACACAAAAACACCTGAATCATGTCATCAATTGGATCATGAATCAATCTGTATGTGTGTGTATAGGGTGTCTGGTGTGTGTTAGTAGGTGTATGTTAGTAATGGAGCGATTTATGAAGACAAATTTTCCCTCTTGGAAACATCTGGACCAGCACAGATACATCACACACAAACACTGCAGGTACGTAATATTAAGGTTCATCATACAACTGATCATAAGAGCATACCTGTCTGACTCATACTGTACTTGTGTGTGTGTGTGTGTGTTGTGTGTGTGTGTGTGTGTGTGTGTGTGTTACAGAGCATATATTTGTGTTTGTGTGGATGATCTGCACATTTTGAGCCCCTCAACTGCCATGAGCTCCATCATACAAGAGAGAGAAAATAAACAAAAGACAGATAGACTGAAGAAGAGGATGAGGAAAGAAGAAGGACAGAAGGATGGAGAGAAATCTTTCCTCCTTCACAATCAATCTTCAAAAATTAAATCCTCACCAGAAAGGAAAGAAGAAGGTGCAAAAGATGGTGAAGGAGGAGATGGAGGAATGAAGGTGGGCGACTGCATAGCAGGCCCATCCCACACCAGCAGGGGAAGAGAGAGTGAGGAGATGAGTGCAGAGTCCTGTGTGTCACTGCTGTTTCATGTTCACTCCAAACAGGGCGTGGCTTTTCGTAATGTCCAGTCAACCAATCAGGCGCATGTGCTTACTCTGAGCTTTGTCATCAAGGCAACACGCCTCGGCAACGTGCAGGTTTGGGACAGAGACCCTAAGAACTGCAGAGCAGAGGAGAGAGAGATGAGGGGAGCAGAGATCACTGTGCGTTTCTGTTTGTTGTTTACTGCCAATTACTGACCACACCCACTTTCATTGGGATTGACACAGGCCACACCTCTCTTACTGGAATTTATATATGCTAATGGAATATAATTCATGTTTGTTTATTACTATCATGTATTGTTTATTACTTATTATGACAAATTATTATGTGTGTGTGTGTGTGTGTGTGTGTATCAGATGGAGCTGCAATTTGTGGACTCTGCTGTTCGTTGGTTTCCTCTTCTGCAGCCTGCAACAGTGTACAGGCTCATTGCATTACACACACAGGTACACACACACACACACACACACAAAATTAATGGAATTATAACCTAGTCATGTGACTACAGGTCTCTCTCTCTGTCTTAGGATGTGGCCATATTGTCCTACATTGGTGTTCCTATGAGGGGAGGAGTTTCTCTCCTCAGTAACCCTGCCCTCCTCATTCAGCCTAACTGGCGCATACATACACTAACACCACCAATGTTTCTGTCACAGGTGACACACACACACACACACACACACACACAGGATTTTAATCCAGAATGTTCTCTGACATTATAAAGTGTTTGTCACTGATCTTGTCGTGTCTCTGATCTTCAGCCAGAGAGTCAGAGGGTGATGAGTGTTTCTGAAGTCCTCCATGCCAGGTAACACAAACACACCTACACACACAAACACATATACACAAACTGCATTTTGATAAACTGTTTTTTATTTTCTGAGAAACAGCTCGGCTGATGTTATCTCCTTTTATGGAGTTATCTCTGAGAGAATCACGCTGCAGGAGGAGAAGAGTAAAACCCCCACTGTCCAATCACTGATCAACACTAAAGGTAAGGTCCTGCCCATACACACCTGATGATATATATTGCAATCATTTAACAGTAGACTTGCCTAATTTCTGCTGTGTGTGTTTGTGTGTTACAGATGGTGCAGTTGAGACAGGTCTGCGTGTGCGTCTCACTTTGCAGGATGTTGAATCTCCATGTCACACACTGCAGGTGTACCTGGATTTTAGCCACAGTCCCTATACACCTGGACTCATCACCGGGGCAACTGTTCACCTGTATCACTTCCAGCGCAAAGTGTCTGCGTGAGCATGAAACTACACATTAAAAAATTAAAATCAATATTAAAGTCACATTTACAAACCCGATTCCAAAAAAGTTGGGACACTGTACAAATTGTGAATAAAAACAGAATGCAATGATGTGGAAGTTTCAAATTTCAATATTTTATTCAGAATACAACATAGATGACATATCAAATGTTTAAACTGAGAAAATGGATCATTTTAAGGGAAAAATAAGTTGATTTTAAATTTCATGGCATCAACACATCTCAAAAAAGTTGGGACAAGGCCATGTTTACCACTGTGTGGCATCCCCTCTTCTTTTTATAACAGTCTGCAAACGTCTGGGGACTGAGGAGACTAGTTGCTCAAGTTTAGGAATAGGAATGTTGTCCCATTCTTGTCTAATACAGGCTTCTAGTTGCTCAACTGTCTTGGGTCTTCTTTGTCGCATCTTCCTCTTTATGATGCGCCAAATGTTTTCTATGGGTGAAAGATCTGGACTGCAGGCTGGCCATTTCAGTACCCGGATCCTTCTTCTACGCAGCCATGATGTTGTAATTGATGCAGTATGTGGTCAAAATGCAAGGTCTTCCCTGAAAGAGACGACGTCTGGATGGGAGCATATGTTGTTCTAGAACTTGGATATACCTTTCAGCATTGATGGTGCCTTTCCAGATGTGTAAGCTGCCCATGCCACACGCACTCATGCAACCCCATAACATCAGAGATGCAGGCTTCTGAACTGAGTGCTGATAACAACTTGGGTTGTCCTTGTCCTCTTTAGTCCGGATGACATGGCGTCCCAGTTTTCCAAAAAGAACTTCAAATTTTGATTCGTCTGACCACAGAACAGTTTTCCACTTTGCCACAGTCCATTTTAAATGAGCCTTGGCCCAGAGAAAACGCCTGCACTTCTGGATCATCTATAGAGTTTTAGCCGGCAACGGCGAATGGCACGGTGGATTGTGTTCACCGACAATGTTTTCTGGAAGTATTCCTGAGCCCATGTTGTGATTTCCATTACAGTAGCATTCCTGTATGTGATGCAGTGCCGTCTAAGGGCCCGAAGATCACAGGTATCCAGTATGGTTTTCCGGCCTTGACCCTTACGCACAGAGATTGTTCCAGATTCTCTGAATCTTTGGATGATATTATGCACTGTAGATGATGATGATGATGATGATGATGATGATGATGATTCATTGGGGGAATTGGTGATCCTCTGCCCATCTTGACTTCTGAGAGACGCTGCCACTCTGAGAGGCTCTTTTTATACCCAATCATGTTGCCAATTAACCTAATAAGTTGCAAATTGGTCCTCCAGCTGTTCCTTATATGTACATTTAACTTTTCCGGCCTCTTATTGCTACCTATCCCTTTTTTGGAATGTGCAGCTCTCATGAAATCCAAAATGAGCCAATATTTGGCATGACATTTCAAAATGTCTCACTTTCAACATTTGATATGTTATCTATATTCTATTGTGAATAAAATCTAAGTTTATGAGATTTGTAAATTATTGCATTCCTTTTTTTTATTCACAATTTGTACAGTGTCCCAACTTTTTTGGAATCGGGTTTGTACATAATAATTGCTAAATAATATAATAAACATTTAATATCTAAGATATGATAATATGTTTAATATCTTAATTAATTTCATGAATGAATATATAATTACTTGTTACATCAATATAATTTTTAGATATAATAATTATATAATTATTAACATAAAAGCAACTACATAGTTATTTAAATATGAATAAATACAGTAATAAATAAATAATCTACCATTGTGTTTGTGTTTTGATATTTATGTGAGTTGTATTTTATATAAATAAATACTATTAAATTGAAAATATTTAGTTATTTCAAGTATGAGAAAAATGTATTTTTTATATATATATATATATATATATATATATATTATATATATATAATGTGTGTGTGTGTGTGTGTTTTCAGTGTGTGTAACGTGTACTGCTCATCTCTGCCCATCAGCTGTGTGACAGTCACAGGTCTGGGGTGAGTGTGTCTATAATGATGAATAATAAACACTGATGTTGTTGGTTAAGAGACAACATTAACACTGGGCACATATGAAAAGAATTATTCTCTACAGGTCATTTAAGCCCTGCCCTCCTCCTCCCACAATGCACCTGGCCGAGTGGGCTTCAGTCCGGGCAGAGCACGGCATCATGGGGCAAGTCAGAGGTCATGTGGTGTGTATTTTGTTTCTGAAGTTGCAGTGGACGTGTTCTCTCTGTGGGAGTGTCTTCAGACAGGTAGTGACAGCATATAGAGACACACACACACACACACACACACACACACACACACACACACACACACACACACACACACTGAATACACTGTGTGTTGTTACAGGCTGCCTGCACTCGACGCTTTCCAGCATGTGACTCAACTGGTGCTGTGTTTCAAGCCGAGGCCAAGTTAGTGTGTGTGTGTGTGTGTGTGTGTGTGTGTGTGTGTGTGTGTGTGTGTGTGTGTGTGTGTGTGTGTGGGGGGGCGCGCGCGCGCGCGTGCATGTGCATTAACTTGTGCATACCTGATATATGACCAAAAAGTTCACATATCTCAATTACATTTTGTGTGTGTGTGTGTTCAGAGTGGCAGTGGAAGATGGTACAGGTGAGGCTCAGGTGTTGTTTCTTACAGAAACAGTGGCTAACCTGCTGCTGCTAGGCAAGTCGGAGTGGGAGGGGCTTCAGCGGCTTGTCAGGGTGAAAGGTCATGTGAGAATATACACTCGTGGGTGGAACATGGTGAGTGGTACATGCTTCAATATACATACTCACACACTTGCCCCTGATAGAGTGTTCTGTTCCAAAAGTACACTGTTACTGTTTACAGTGTGAAAATTTATGATGTCATAATGACCAGAATCCTGCTTTAACACACTCTTTGGAACTGCAGACAGAGAGAGTGAGAGACAGACTTGTCTGTCCTTCTCTCTTATGTGGTGTGTGTGTGTGTGTGTGTGTGTGTGTGTGTGTGTAGGTGTGTGATGTGGATCAGGATGATCCACTGCTGCTGTATTTGTGCTGTCTTTGTTCCAGCAATGCAGTGCGTCGCAGCATCACACTCACCTGTAAACTGCGTTCTCAAAAACCAGGTAACACTCACACACAAACGCGCACACACACAGACACTAGGTTATATGTACTACTAGTAAATGTGTATGTTTAATGTAAATAGTTAGATTCTTAAATATTTGAATACTGATTTAGTGTTAATGTAATTGTTAGTTCTCTATTGCAGCATCACATGAAATAACATGCCAAATTATTTATATTATGTGTGTGTGTCTGTTTCAGAGAAAGCCCAGGTGAGGAAGGTTAGACGAGGAGACCGAGAGTTCCTTACCAAGTTTCCCAAACCTCTTCAACTACAATGCGCACATATACACACTCTCACATAGACACACACTCTCACACACATTAGTGACACTGTTACACAGTACATATGCATATATAAGTGATATGTGGATGACTGTCTGTCTGTAAATATATTAATGCTACAATTTAATAAATATCTATTTTCAAAAGTAAAGGTTTTCCTTGGTTTGTTAATTGATAACATTTATAGTCATTTTATGACATCATCAAAACCTAAAGACAGTATATTGGGAATTGACTGGGTGTGCGCACGTGTGTGTGTATGTGTGTTGGCCATGTAGAACCGAAGTATCATTTTATTTTTTACTTTTTATATATCTTCATTACATCCTGTCTAACACACTGATATATTATTAAAATCATGTATTATCATTATACATATTTATTATATATGATATTATATTATCATTATACACTTTATTATACTGACAGTAACATTATAGTAGATGAACTAAACCCCTCCCCCTGACTACTCCTGTACCCTGGCCATGGGAAAGGGGGCAGGGTTTAAATGTAGTCAGTTAGGAAAGTCACACACACTCTCTCTCACACACACACACACACACACTGCTGTTAGAGAGCGTGAGTATCTTCTTCATACTGGTTTACTGCTCTGAAATTTTTGAGTCTTAAGAAGTGTGTGTGTGTATGTGTGTTAGTTTCCTAACTGATTACCTTTAAACTCCGCCCCCTTTCCCATCATGCTGAGAATACTTCACATGAACCTTTCTTATAAAAGTGAAAGTTTGCAAATATGTCACAATGACTCTGTGTGTGTGTGTGTGTGTGTGTTGGGGTAAAAGGTCAGAGTGCCTCACGATTGGTTCATCATCGATTTATTTAAAGTTGAGGGCAAAATTGTTTTTTTTTGCTTGTAAATGAAAATAAAATATACTGAAATGCACAAAAAAAATATGCAAATGAGATTCTCTAACTAATCAGTCAGTGACTTCCCTTCTTTTACTGTGTCCCTCATCTAGGAGTCTAATGTCTGCAAAAGGATTGGAGCAAGTTTTAAAGATAAACCCTGGACACACACATTATTAGAGAGGTGAGTGCACACTTTTTAAGCTTATATTGTTTAGATCATACCACAAGCTGTTTGATCATTTCTGTGAGAATAAAGGAACATGATGACTTTGTTTTATTTAATCCATGAAAAGATTGAACAGACTCACAATTGAGTAGTTGAGTTAAAAACAAATCGACACAATAACTGGAAAATAACTTAGAGACTCATTCAGAAACGCTGAAAGTGCAGTAAGAGTTCTTAATATAAAATATATTTGTGTCATATTCTGTGCGATGTTGAGTTTGTGGGGATGCAAACGATTACACTCTGCTGTTGTGTTTATTTTATTATTTACTTATTTCTAAAGCACACACGCGCACACACACACAAAGAGTGAATTAGAATTTCTCTCTATATTTTGGTTTCATATTAAAAATTTCTTGAAGTAACTCTTTAAAGTCAAAGGTAGTATTTATGATGACTTGGATTTCAGGTTTAATTTGTTATAACTGAATTATTAAGGATTTGAATTTTTTCACACATGGCTGGTTGTGGTTTGTCTTTTTTGTGGCGTTTTTTATCTGGCATCTGATGTGTGTGTTTGCTGGAAGTGACTGTGTGATCTGTGGCCTTGGCCTGTGTGTGTGTGTGTGTGTGTGTGTCAATGCTGTATTAAGCAGAACATTCAGGTTTAGTGTTCAGTTCCACTCCAGGGCAAAAGTTTGTGCTATCCATATTTGTTGATTGGAAAAAGGGGGAAATGTGCATTTATTTGACAGTTTGTGTTCTGAGGGTATACAAACTTTTGATTTCACATCATCAAAGTACAAGAATAAAAATGTGTATGAAATTTTCTGTATTTATGTGTGTCAATGGAAGGAGTCTTCAGTGTCAGCCCTGTGTGTAAGGCAGAGGTGAAGCTGGAACGTGAAGTTTTTCCACATCTTCAGGACAGAGGAGTTTACACTTCTTTGCAGTTTCTCAGTAACATTACAAGCTGAGATTTTTCTCTTATTAACTGGAAGAGAAAGAATAAAGAGAGACTGCTGAGGAAAACACTGTTTATAGCTGATAGTACACAAGAGACAACAGGAAGTAATTGGCTTCACTGATTTCCCACAAAATGAGATGGATAAAAGTATGATGTTTCGTTCTTTACTACATTACAAATTGTAGTTGTGAGAGGAATAAAACATCTGGGGATGTGTTGTTAGAGGACAATAATCACACCACCTAGATGTGTGTGGAAAATAATTAGATATTTTCTAGCATAACCTTTGCTCTTCTTCCTAAGGGGTACCAATAATTATGGAGCACATTGTAGCACAAGCCATATGTTTGAAACACTGCTTGTGTTAATCACACCACATCATTTATGTGTTAGACTGAGTGAACAGCATGGCAGCCAATAAGTTTTGTGGTCCGTGTGTGTGTGTGAAAGAGGGTGCGGCAGTTCATTTGTCTCTTATCTCCCCCTCTCCCTTTTCCCGTGTCTCCTGGAAGTGACAGATAGAGACAGAAGGATAGAGACAGGAGTGTGTAAGACATGGTCATGATGTCATCATCTGTCTCACTCTCTACATGAATTCTATTGCATCAGAGTCCTAACAATCTGCTGCAATGCATGCTGGGAATTTGGTGAACTAACAATGGGCTGATGATGGTGTTTATGCAGTGTTTTTATGTGGTCTGTGTGTGTGTACAGGTTGTAGAAGAGGTTGATGGCTGATCCTGTGCAAAGGCTGCTAGCCATGGTGAGAACACAAACACACACACACACACTGAATTAATATTCTTCTCTATTACAATAGTGTTCCAATCAGAATGTAGTTCCCAGGTAGGCAACTGCTCTCAACTGGAACACAGCTAATAATGAAGTGCACTAAGTGTTACTAAGAATACATCACCTGTAATCTATCTCACTCAGTCCTCAAGAGGCGGGGCCCAGGTGGAGGAAGTGGGCAGGGTCATGGGCTCTGTACCTCAAGTGGAGCTGAAGCTCGTCCAGTTAGGATCAGAGACAGGCTCAGAGTCAGACCTTAATAATGATGTCACAACTTCGATGATACACCAATGGCTCATACGGAGGAAAACTATTGTATATCTGATGTTGACAGTACTGCTGATATTCACTACAGGTACACACACACACACACACACACATACACACACACAGTTAAACACAGTTCAGCAAGTGTGTGTGTTCCACAGCATTCCTGCTGGGATACGTGGCGTCTCGCTGGATGTGTCCTCTCTGTGTGGACCAGGGGGAGCTGGTGCTATTCGATGACATGTCTGGACCAGACCATTCTCCAAAGACGGAGGGGATGTACCTGGGAGAGCTGAGAGACATGCTGAAGAAATACCTGCAGGAGGAGAAGATTGAGGACACTGTCAAGTCAGAACACACACACACACACACACACACATACTCACTCTCACTCTCTCTCTCTCTCTCTCTCTCTCTCTCTCTCTCTCTCTCTCTCTCTCTCTCTCTCTCTCTCTCATTCATATAGCAAAGCACTGTAGTAAATGTAGTAATGTCAGCACCATGTGTTAAGGGGTGAGACAGTGTGACCAGCAGCCCTAGAACTGGTTTGATATATGTGATGTTTGCGATCAGGCGAGTGAGCAGGATGGCCCATCCTGCCGGGTCCTCAGAAGGACATGTTTTAGCCATGGAGATCCTGCAGAGCTTCCAGAACCTTCACATGGATCACACATGGACCGACTCCCACTACGCCACATTACAGTTCCCTTCCAGGTAGGGGTAGAGGGAGAGGGAGAGGTGTGTGTGTGTGTGTGTGTGTGTGTGTGTGTGTGTGTGTGTGTGTGTGTGTGTGTGTGTGTGTGTGTCTGTCTGTCTGTCTGTGTGTAAAAATTGTGTTTGTGTGTCTCAGGACACAGAGGAATGCACTGTGGTTAGTTGATGCTGAGGGGGCAGAGCTTGAGGAGATTCTATTAGACCGCGCTGATTACTGCGCATACAGTGCCACAGGAACAGCCAAGGTATTCACCACAGCTTCATGGCAATGACAAAAATGTGTAGTGTATGTACTTTTTATTATGCTTGTAATGTGTGTAATGTTTTGTGTGTGTGTTTGTGTGTATAGGGAGGTGTGGTTTATGCAAATTACGCCCGTCAGGAAGACTTTGGTCTGCTTAAGGAGATGGGTGTGGCTCTGAATGGCTCCATTGCTGTAGCGAGGGTGGGAGGGGGTTTGAGCTTTGCTGAGAAGGTGTGGCATGCACAGGAGGCGGGGCATGTGGGCATCCTCATTTACCCAGACCCCGCCGACATTCCACAGGATCCACGGCGACTTGGGCTCCATAGCAATGCTGCTATATCCGAACATGTATGTGAAAATTTTTTTTAAATATAAATAAATAACAACCTGGTATGCATAGCAACAAATGAAAGAAAAAATAAAAAGGATACTTTCAGATTATAGAAAATGTATTTTTATTTTTTTTATTTAGTGTGTGTGTGTGTGTGTGTATGTTTGTAGGTGCACCTAGGATCTGGTGATCCCTTCACTCCTGGTTTTCCTTCCTTTAATCACACCCAGTTCCCACCCACCCAATCCTCTGGGCTGCCAGTCATCTTGGCTCAGCCAATCAGTGCCAACGTAGCTTCCAAACTGCTCAGGTAGCTCCACCCACCAGGTCAATCTTCTACCCAGCAGAAGTGATGAAGTGATTCTTCTTTTTACATACTGTCTATCTCTCTCTGTAATGCCCTGCCCTTTTCTGCTCTGCCCCATATTTCTCCTCTCCGTCCAGTCAGCTGGGGGGCATAGCATGTCCACGGGGGTGGAGTGGGCGCCTCCCATATGTCCGCTGTGTTCTGGGTCCTGAGTTTTCGGCATCAGATGGACGGAAAGTAAAGATGGCCGTCTATAACACCATGAACTCTGTCCTGCTGAACAACATTTTTGCCTCCATCGAGGGGAAAGTTGAGCCTGGTGAGGATAGTGTGTTTGTGTGCGTATAGTTATGTTTACTGTGTTGCTAATTCATTCCACATAAATTTTCACAGAAAATAATTTCTTTCTTGTTAGAGTAAAGTGGGCGGGGCTAACTCTTGTGTAATCGTCACTGGGCATGAATGTTACCTACCAGCATGCTAACCAAATGATTAGAATATTATACCACTTATTAGGCCACTCCCATTAGAGTCTCAGATCAGTAAGTTCAGAGTTTTTTTCAGTCTCTCTCTCTCTGTTTAGATCAGTATATTATTATGGGGGCTCAGAGGGACTCGTGGGGTCCAGGAGCCGTCAAGTCTGGAGTAGGAACTGCAATTCTCCTGGAACTTGCGCGCACTTTTAGTACCATGGTGCAGAATGGTACACACACACACACACACACACCCCCACACCGACGGACAGACAAGAACTATTATACTCAGTTAAACACAGATCTGTCTGTCTGCAGGATTTTCCCCCAGACGCAGTTTGCTTTTTGTTAGCTGGGATGCTGGAGAGTTTGGAAACGTTGGTGCCACCGAGTGGCTGGAGGTGAGAAAGAAGTGTGTATTATGTTTTTATTGGCCAAGGAAACATGACCCTGTGTAATACTTCTCAATCACTTAACACTCTCAGGGTTACCTGTCCATGCTACACCTGAAGGCCGTGGCCTACTTCAGTCTGGATCAGGCAGTCATGGGTAATCCTCTCTCTCTCTCTCTCTCTCTCTCTCTCTCTCTCTCTCTCTCTCTCTCTCTCTCTCTCTCTCTCTCTCTCTCTCTCTCTCTCTCTCTCTCTCTCTCTCTCTCTCCCTCCTAACCACATATCTGATGTATCTTGTACATTGACCTTGTGTGCAGGTGATGACACTTTCTCTGTTTACATGAGTCCCTTGCTTGCTGACCTCATCGAGGGAGCCATTAAACAAGTTTGTGTGTTTTACGCTCTTGTTTTTGTGTGTGAGAGTGGAGAGAGACATTTTTTGCAGTTGATGAGACGTCACTGTGTGTGCAGTGTTATCATGGGATACTTCAGAAAAATGTAGAATTACATTACAATTACAAAAAGAGTTTTGATCAAAATTCGGGCCACGGCACCAATTAAGGAAAAAATCAGCAAAAGGAGCTTAGACATGGATAAAACCTTATAAGAATAATGTATTATTATAACTGTTGTTGTTGTTGTTATATATGTGTGTGTGTGCAGGTTGAACACCCGAAGCATGTAGGTCAGTCCATTATGTCTGTGGCTGAAGGTCAGGGCGGCTGGAGGAGCAGGTCAGCAGGAATGTCTTTTATTCTTCATATTAAACCACAGTTGTGTCAAACATCAAGATGTGTTTAATCATCAGGAACAAATATACACAAATTATACAAATATGCTGATTGGAAGCATCCCCAAGACTCACCTCAGTCTCCTAAAACACTGGGCTGAGACATACTTAATTTGCATTTTAAAACATGATTGGCTTATTCATTTACTGAATAAACTTTCCAGATGAATTGAATACATTACAGGAACTTATGTGCGTGCGTGCATGCGTGTGTGTGCGTGTGTTACAGAGTGAAGCCACTGTATCTGAACAGCGGTGCGTACAGTTTCACAGCATTTGGTGGTGTTCCTGCCATGGAGCTGCGCTTTCATGAGGTCTCTCTCTCTCACACACACACACATATACACACAGTGTGTATTCTATGTGAATGATGTAAATATTATTTGTATGTCCTAATATGTAGTGTGTGTGTGTGTGTTTCAGGAGGGTCATGTGTACCCATTTGTGAACACACAGATGGACACTGTGTCACGTTTGCAGGAGCGTCTGCAGGGCCGTGTGTGTGTTGTAGGCCGAACTGTAGCTGAGCTGGTGGGGCTGATGGTGCTGAGACTTGCTCATGATCACATCATTGCTCTGGACATCACACACTACAGCACAACAGCCCTTAGACTCAGCGCCCTGCTTACACAGCTCTCTGCAGAGCTACAGGTACACAAACACAAACAGAGTTCTATACAGAATTTTGGAAGTACACATCAATAACATCTTATATTAATTCTAACATGTACAATAATGTTGTACTTATAGTAGTGTGTGTGTGTGTGTGTCAGGCACGGGGTCTGTCCCCTCAGTGGGTGTACAGTGCGAGAGGAGATTACAGTCGAGCTGCTAAAACACTGCAGGAGGCCATTAAGAACACAGACATACAGGATGAGAGGATGACACGCCTCTATAATACACGCCTCATGAGGGTAAACACACACACACACACACACACACACACACACTGTATAATGCCCACCTCATGAGGGTATTCACACACTCAGTGTGTGTTGTGTGTGTGTGTGTGTGTGTGTGTAGGTGGAGTACTACTTCCTGTCTCAGTATGTGTCAGTGGTGGAGACTCCGTTCCGTCACGTGTTGCACGGTCGGGGTGAACACACTTTGAGCGCGCTCACTGAGCATCTCTCCCAGCTGCGTTCTCATCCTCACCTGTTCCATGAGGCTCGGTTCCGCCGCCAGCTCGCACTCTTTACCTGGACACTGCAGGGAGCTGCCAATGCACTGAGTGGTGATGTCTGGAACATTGACAACCCTCTCTAGAACCATAATTGCCTGCACTGTTCAAAGCCTATTCTAGAACCTGCTAAAAGATGTTAATTCTTGAAGCCATGTAGAACCTTCACACGCTGTGTAAATCTTCCTTACTCGTTTTAGTACCTACACATTCTGTTACAGCTGTTAATGTTCCCCATTCTGTTGATGACAACCCCATTCTAGAGCTCCTTCTAGACCGAAGCTTCACAACCCCATTCTAGAGCTCCTTCTAGTCTGAAGCTTCACAACCCCATTCTAGAGCTCCTTCTAGACTGAACCTTCACAACCCCATTCTAGAGCTCCTTCTAGACTGAACCTTCAGAACCCCATTCTAGAGCTCCTTCTAGTCTGAAACTTCACAACCCCATTCTAGAGCTCCTTTTAGACTGAAGCTTCACAACCCCATACTAAAACCCTCACAGTTTCTTCTTTGTTGCACATGCTCTATAAATATCCAGGAATTTTCTGGGATTCCTAGAACTATTTTTTTTTCTAATACCACCAGAGTTAACCCCATCACAATATATTCTACACAGACTTTTGTGTGTGTGTGTGTGTGTTTGTGAGTCTCGTTAATTAATGATTAATACACAGTTATGATTACACTGTAATTCTTTTTTAGTGTTTTTGAGTGTTAATGTTGTTAATAGAAGCAATAATTATCGAGAGCAGTGTTTCTCATAATTATGACAGTCATACTGTCGTCCAATCAAAAAGCAGCATCTGCTATCAGTTGTCCCTGTGATGTCAGAGCCACACCCCTGGACTGTGACATCGCCAGGTTTTGTTTTGGCGGTGATAATGGAGATGAGAGTCCGGAGGTGTGAGATCACTTCCCCTGTAGCTCTGATGTCAGAGGCAGTGGAACTCTGAGGAATGTGCTCAGAGGAGTTGTGTATCTGATCATCTTCATGCTCCGTGTTTGTTATATTATTGATTATTGATCAGGAGGATGATGACAGAGAGCTGGTGAGATGAACTCCAATAAATTATTTTACTTTCAGCAACAAAGAATTGTTTTTGTCTTTGACATTTCATCCAGTTTGCTTTATAAAAACAGCGAGCAGCTGCTGACTCGCTCTACACTCGGAGGTGTTTAACATGATGCTGCTGACCTCTGGGTTCTGATTGGTCTGAAGGTGTTAATGAATTTTAAATGTGGTTAAATGCTTGAATCTGATTGGTCAGATGTCTTTATGTAGAACAGCAGTAGTTCTGACTGTAACATGATCCACAGGCTTTGAAACGTTATGGTTTCTGGAGCTTTCTGTCAGATGATCAGTGAGGAACTGAGACAAACTCCAGAGCCTAAGAGTCTCTTATACATTTATTTACACATTTCATCTGGAACATGTCATGGAGAATTCAGCAACAGTTTCAAATGCAGTGGAGAAGATCAAATGAGGTGAATAAAAATATACAGAATAAATCTTTATATATGTAACTGGACTCTGCTCCAACTTCACACACCATCAGGTGGCATTCAGGTGTGTTACAGCAGGTGTGTTAGACTTATCTGTGGAGAGAGAGAGATTGTGAACAAAAGTTGTAGAGTTATGATGACAGACAGTACCTGGACCACAAAAATGCACACTCTCACACACAGTTTCAAGCTCACCTATTTAGAGTTCTCCTCCCTCTTCTTCTCCTTCATCACCTTCCTCTTCACCTCCATTGCTCTGTCCTTTACCTCCTACCTCATCACCTCCCTCACTCTCTTCATCACCTCCCTCCTCATCTCCTCCCTTACTCTCTTCATCACCTTCACTCTTATTTTTGTCTTTTTCTCCTCCTTCATCATCCTCAGCGCTGTCTCCCTCTTCACTTCCCTCCTCTTTACTTTCCTCTCTCTTTCTACGCTCTTTTTCTCCTCCCTCACTCTCTCCTCCTTCTGCTTCTCCTTCATTTTCACTGTTTCCTTCTTCTCCCCCACCCCCGTCTTCTCCTTCACCCTGCTCTGTCTCTTTATTGTTTCCTTCCTCTCCTGCTTCCCCTTCTCCTCCTTCTTCTTCTTCTTCTTCTCCTCCTCCTTCTCCTCCTTCTTCTGCTCCATCACCCCCATCTTTTCTGTCTCCCTCTCTTTCTCCTCCTTCATCGCTGCCATCTTCAGAGTCACCCTAAAAAAGATGTCGTTCACATGATGACATGTAAATCTGAGTGTGTGTTTGTGTGTGTACAGTGTGTGTGTGCATGCGTATGTGTACAGTGTGTGTGTTACTGTACCCCATCATCCTCTGAGCTCTCTGATCGTGTCACACGGTGTTTGTGCAGCTGAGTAAACAGACAAGATCAGACAGAAGTGAGATGATTACATCAGAGTGTTAATGTTTAATGTAAGTGAACTTGATGATGAACTCTTACTGGCACAGCCAAACTCAGAGCCAGCAGACAGGCGAGCAGCAGCGTCACCCGCATTTTCACTTCTGTTCACCAAAACCAGAGAAGAGACAGATTGTTAATGTTCACGACACTTCACTGTTTACTCCACACTCTAGACAGTGAACACTGGAGGTTTTACTCAAAATTTCAAGTGATATAAAGTTGCGATATGAAGTTATATAAAGAATAAACACTGTGCTGTTAGAGGAAAGTAATCACCAAGGTGCTGTGAAGCTGAGTTATTGCTATCACCCTAAACATTGATTGTTTTCCTCTAACAGCACGTCCCTCTGTGTTTGTTCCCCTTATACCACAGCAATTATGATTTTTTTAATCAGTTTATTATCAGTGGTGTGTGCGCTGTACACATCTCTGTGAATGAGCTGTTGCTATGGAAACCATAACGTATCAGAGCGAGTGCATTAATATAAACCTGCGCGACTGTCAGAGCTGCTGTTAGAGAATATTTCAGGAATATTGTCTGATTTACCGATGAGTAGTTTATTCCAACTTCTCAATAGTAATAATAATAATAATAATAATAATAATAATAATAATAATATATAATTACTATTATTATTATTATTATTATTACTTCTGCTAGTTATTATAATAATACTGTACATTGTGTACATTTGACACATGCACAAATTGTGCACAAATTATTTTTTTATTTATACTAAAATAAGAAATGTCTATTTTCTTGAAGACACAAAAGACTTAATAATAATAATAATAATAATAATAATAATAATAATAATAATAATAATAATAATGAACAGGTTTGACTCAATCAATTTTACAGCTCCAGATTTTGATCCAGACTAAAATAATCACTCCTGCACCAACTGATTAATAACATACTGCAACAGTCTACTCTCTCTTAGAATGACACACATTTTCTGGATTTTTTTTTTTCTATAGAAATATTCCACTTATTTAGAATCTCAAACTCAGTCATACCTTTAATGTCAGACGTCACACAGCTGAAGGCTCAGGATCTGTGGATTCTGCGTGAACTTTAGATTCACAGTGTTTTAGTCCTGAGAGAATTTAAAGCAGTGTGTGGAGTGTGTTCAGCCAATCAGAATGTAGGAGAGGATGTGCACGTGTGTGTGTGTGTGTGTGTGTGTGCGTGCCTGTGTGTGTGGGCGAAATGGCGAGACGCTGCGTTTTTTAATAAACACTCTATAAACCGCTATTTCTGTTTGTATGACACAATGGGTTTAGTTTAACACTGATCTCTAGTCCCTCTATAACATACACACACAAACCAATGGACCAATAATAATAGTAATAATAATAATAATATTAATAGTAATAATAATAATAATAATGTATTCACATTGTGCCTTTCTGCAGCTTGTCTAATTGCAGTAAGAGAGAAAGTCTTTATGGAAAAGTAATCAGAGATGAAGGTGTTTATAATGTGAGGTTTTATAGGAGTGTGTCGCTTCTCCACCCGGCTGCTGTCTCACACTCACATCTATATGTTCTGTACATATAACATTTTATACGTTACTGAAGTCTTCATGTAGTACAACAGACAGTTTAAAAGAGAATCGTGACTTCAGGCTGGAACATCAAATCTCCATGAACAGTGTGAACATTTCTGTCACTGTTCTGATGTCTCTCTGCTGTTAGATGATCTGGGAATCAAAACAGCTGATTTTGTTGAGTCCCTCCACTTAATGAACATTTTAAATATGTCCCTTGAGTCTTGAGAGTAACGAAAAGAGTTGTTTGATTTGTTGGAATCAAATGAATCATTTGAAATGTTTGAATCAGTAGATTTCCTTCGAGGTTATTTGAATCATAAGAGTCACTTGATTTATTGGAATCAATTGAAATGCTTGATTCTGTTCCTGAAGTTACTTTAAGCAGTTATTTAAATGATTAATTTCACTAAATCTTGAATGAACTACAAATACAAGAAAATCACTTAGGCACTTGAACTAGCTGAACTGAACAAATCACTTGAATAGTTTGAATCAGTAGAATCATTTGAATTAATTAAGTGATTAAAATCTTTTGGGTCATTTGAGTTAATGAAATTGTTTACAATATTCTTTTGAATTCCTGAAATCACTTAAATTATGTTAATCTCTTAAATCTGTTGAAACCCTTAGGTTGCTTGAATGACACTTCAAGGATCATTAATATTTTTTGAATCACTACAGTTATTTGATCAATTGATTCCCTTGAACCAGTAGTCATTTGTTATTGTTTCTGTGTGTGTGTGTGTGTGTGTGTGTGTGTGTACTGTGTAAAGCGTTTAGACTAACCGCTAAAAACTGTATAAAATATAATTGTTGTAAAAGTATTTGATGTAATGGATGCTGTTTTAATCTAAATATATATTTGAACTCAGTCTGTATTTTTTCTGACCTCTGATCTGGATAAATGATGCTGTATTTTATAGTGTTGCATTGGGTGTGTAATTAAATCAGAGAAATGTAGTCTGAAATACAAAAGAACATCAAAGAGCTAAGTCTATAAAGTATAGAAAGGTGACACTATCATTTACACACAGTTTGAGTTTAATGAGTCTAAATCTATTTTAAATGTCACTTATAACAGCATTTTATTAAGTGCTTCACTGGTCTGAGATCGGTATTATCTGACACGGTCTGGAGCATTTCATTCTAATTACTGGTATTTATATTTATATGTGTCTGTTGTCGTTCAGGTCAGATGTGTGTGTAGTGTCTGTGAAAGACATGGAGCTGAGCGTGACCCAGACTGTGGTCATATTTTACACACCACAACACACCCAGCATCTGAACTTCATAAACACTATAATGCAATCTGAAGCTAAATGAGTGAGTGCATTTTCCTGACTGTGAGTCACACACACATCTGATACATCACTTAGTCATGATGTCACCTTGTGCTGTGATCTTTACAAAATAAAATTGGCCTAAAACATGGCAGAACTCTCATTTACTTGTCCTACAGTCTGCTTTTCTGTGTTTCTTTGTACACGGGTAAGGACGACTTTCAGATTTCAAAGAATCATAGAGTCTATATTATTTATAACAATATTTATTTGAATTGAGTACACAAGAAGGAAAATCATTTGGAGAAAAAAAAGTTGAGAAACTAAATAACTGTAGGATCTGTTATCTACGTCTATCATGTAACATCATGGAAGCTTGAGAGGAAATGAGAACTGATTTGGTTGTTTTCTGATTCATTCACTGGAGTTGGATGAACTGTGATGAACTACAGGCTTCTCATTTGATTCACTCGAGCTGCTTGAGCTGCTCGAATCACTTGAATCACTGGAGTCGCTTGAATCACTGGAGTCACTTGAATTGCAAGAGTCACTTGAATCACTTGAATCACTTGAATCACTTGAATCACTTGAACTGCTGGACTTGCTTGAATCACAAGATTTACTTGAGTCACTTGAATCACTTGACTCACTTGAGCTACTAGAGTCTTTTGATTCACATGATGAACTTGAGCTTGAGCTTGAGCTTGAACTTGAACTTGAACTTGAGCTTGAGCATGAGCTTGAACTGGAGCTTGAACTGGAGCTTGAGCTTGAGCTTGAACTGGAGCTTGAACTGGAGCTTGAACTGGAGCTTGAACTGGAGCTTGAGCTTGAACTGGAGCTTGAACTGGAGCTTGAGCTTGAGTCACCAGGGCTGTTTGGTCCTTGTGTTGTTTGGGCGTGCCCAGGGCTGTCACCTAGCCACCCAAAACCATCAAACTCAAAGCTAAAATCTGCACTTTGAACCCTCTCTGTTTTCACATTTTGTCCATTTCCTGTTTTTTTCTTTCCTTCCTTTGCTGCTACTTTCATTCCTTTTCCTCCCTTTGCCGTATTTTTCTTCCCTTTACCAGAGGTTGCAGTCTTGCGCTTGTTCTCTCCATCATTCTTTGTGTTCTCTTCATTTTCATTGTTCTCTGTGTTCTCAGCGCTCCGAGGCCTGATGCGAGCATGCCTCAAACCCATTCCCTGCAGATCTGAGACAGGAAGTGATGTGTCAAGGCTGATGTTTACAGAATTGTAAGTCAGAGTCATGGACTGTGGAGTTCTAGTGTGATTCTGTTCTGTAGAATCTGTAACTCTTGGGCCAGATGGCACAGTGGGGTTCGGGGTTGTGACCGTCAGATGCTGCTCAGATACAGGAATAAAGTTCTCCTCAGGAGGCACAAGCTGAGTGTTGGTTCTCCCAGGAGAACGCCAGAACGCCTGAAGGAGAGGAAGTAGAGTGGTGCTTGGTGATGACATCATCAAAAAGTGCCATAGTGAGAGACCAGAAGCCAATCACTCAGACAATGATTAATGCAAACACACCCTCTGTGTCCCAAATATCACTCTAATCCCTACTCCCTAATGAACCACAGTGTCCCCTAGGTTTGTGATTGTGAGCTGCAGTAGATTGTGGAGGAGTGGACTAGATAATCTACACTATGCTTATGTGTGATATGAGCGTGGCTCATAAAATGACCATAAACACTCCCTAACTAGTGCACTCCAAACACTCCAAACTATGTAGTTTGCATGGTGTGGTTTGGGATATACATCCAGCTGGAGTTCTGCTTCACAGATTTCACAGTGAAACACAGCATACCTCTGAGACTGAATCAGCTGCTCCGATGACTATAAAATCCCCACTTCCCTGAGAGAGAGAGAGAGAGAGAGAGAGAGTGAGAGAGAGAGAGAGAGAGATGAGGAATGAGTATAGAGATGAATATGAGGAGTATGATGAGTATGGAATGAGAATGTGGATCTTACTGACTGCATCTCCTCCACCTGTGGAACCTGTGAAACACAATAGAGTAACAATCAGAGAGAGAGAAAAAAAACACCTTTTATACTTTAGGCCACTTTTTCCCCTCATCCCCCCGTCACTGTATAATCTGTTCACTGGTGTGAGATTGGATTCTGTGTTTCTTGTTGAATTGAGTAAAGCTCTAATTAACACACAGTAATGCAGTGTAACGTACAGGAAGAGCAGTGAGTGAGCCAAAGAGGCACAACAGCACGACCTTCATCATGGTGACTGATCTGTACAAAAAACATAAGAAATGATCACATTATAACAATCACGATGAAGAATTAACCATAAACACACAACCATAACACGTCCAGCATTAATATTTTATTTCCATTATATTTATTTTATTTTTTTACGTTTGTTTGTGTCCAGAAAATAAACGTACTTCAGACACATGAGAGGAAAAAGTCATTCATCTTTCCCACAGAAGAAGAAATGCTTCATCAGACTTAATCAAGATCTTAAGAACCTACAGGAACCTCACATGTTTATCACATGTTTATCAGTCCTTTAAAACACAACACATTTCCCCAAATACACAATTATTTTAACTGCCTGACTGACTTAAACTGATGGAATCATTTGAGTTATATGAATCGATTTGAAGTGTCATTTTAATGGATTCTAGAGTCACTTGAATCATTCAGAATCTCTTATATTATTTAAATAGTTCGCATAATTTAACTCACCTGACTCACTAGAAATACTGTCCTTTTATATGATCCGCATTTTCAGTCCAACATGAGGCACATTTAATAGAATCGTGTAGCTGATCGAATGATTCTTCATTTAAAGTTAAACAGCTCACATGACTTAACATTAGTGACTCTTACCTCCTGAAGCAATTCAATCATCTCACTTCAACTGAGAGCTGAAAACACTTGCATTTTAGATTTGTGTAATGAATAAATAAAATAAATAAATAAACAAACAAACAAATAAATAAATAAATAAATAAATGTGAGGAGTTTTACCTGTGCTCTTGCTCTCTCTCTCTCTCTCTCTCTCTCTCTCTCTCTCTCTCTCTCTCTCTCTCTCTCTCTCTCTCTCTTCCTCAGACAGCAGGAAAGCTTTACCTGTGCACCTGCAAAACCCTGAGGTGCTTTATATAAACACAGCCAGGTGACACACACACAGCTATACTTAGGCTAAAGTGCACCCACACACTGCTAATGACTAGGGTTCAGTGTATCAATAATAGGCGTTAGTGTGTAAAGTGATACTTCCATCTGTCCTGCTCCACAATTACACACACACTTTTATATTAACACACACACTCAGAGAATGCAGGGCTGAGTGAAGAACCCACCACCATTTTCATTTTATTAAAAATCTGTATTTGCTGGGTTCTGGACTCTGATTGGTGGTCAGGTGTTGATTAATTCTCTCTAACAGCAGCTCTGACTATAGCGCAGGTTTATATTAATGCAATCGCTGTCATACCTTATCGTTTCTATAGCAATGGCTCATTCACAGTAATACTAACAGCAAATGCTCCACTGATAATAAACAGATATTAAAAATGCAATTTTTTCTGATATGGGACACACATAGGGTCATGCTGTTAGTGGAAAATCACACACACACACATTCAGTGTTCATTACTTAGATATTGGTCTAATTGGAAAACTAATCAGTCAGAGAGATGCTTCTGTGTAAAGACTTTCTATTTCCTTTCTAGTAACACTGATAATTAGTGTGTTTATTCTCCATCACTGATGAAAAAAAAAACCAGTGGTGTGTGTTCCACATGGTTACACATTATAATAGATTAGTAGAGATTATGAGCTGCAGACATAAGGAAAACTCCTTTTATTTTACTCACTGATTTCAGTCTTGCAAAACTGTGATTCACCAGTAAGAGTGTGTGTGTGTGTGTGTGTGTGTGTGTGCGTGTGTGTGTGTGAGTGTGTGTGTGGAGAGAGAGAGAGAGAGAGAGAGAGAGAGGTGTTGTGGTGTAATAATATCCACAGAGCTGCATAAATACGGTGTTCGGTGCTTTGAAATGGTGGGTGTGGTTTTGGAACATATGTGTGTTATGTGTGTGTGTGTTATGTTTGTGTGTGTGTGTGTGTATCACTCTTTATTGTATCCTCTCTTTATTCTCTCTTTATTCTCTCTTTATTCTCAAACTCTTAAAAAAACAACAACAAAGCAGCTTGTTACACATGTCTCCATCAGCAGACATGTCTGAGGTTTGCTTGTTTAGTTCTGCACTGCAACGTTAATGTATCTAACAAGTTATATTACAGCCTCCACTTTTTGCATAAACGGTTTACATGTAACTTTTTCCAAACGCTTTCTTTAAACTTTAAGGTTTAAAGTATGTAATGTTTGTGTAATGCCCTCTGCTGGCTATGAGCTGAATTGCAGCAGAGAAAACTGGAAACATAAAGTAGAAACTAGCCACAGCCACTGCAAGGAAACATATTTATTTATTAACTAAAAAGAAATTTTTCTTTTAAAATTGACAAACTGCATTTTGTAAAGTAACCCCTTTAAATACACAATGAATAAACACACTGCATGAACCATTGCATTATGAAATGCATTTATTTTATTTATTTAAACCATGCTTTTGGAGTACAAGATCAACAAAAAAACACACAACTTTTCCCCGTCGCTGTATCAATACACTTGCAGTAGAGATTTTTTGAGATATCAGCATCATTACATTTAGTTTTATTCGAGGTAAAAGATTATTGTGTTGAATCTGGGTCACATTTCCATTAAAAAAATACAGCAATTAATTCCTGAGAGGAAAAAAAAAACAAAACAGACCTACAGCAACTACATCAATCACATGTGGAACTAAAGAAAAAAATTAACACTCCTATCAGGAAACTTGCTCAATCAGAGTTCTGGCTGCTCCAGAGATCTATGCTAAAAGAGAATAATTTGCTAAAGGAGACCATTGCTAACAGAGAATATTATTGCTAATATGTATGTATGAATGCAACATGCTAACCTTGTATACTTTAAACTGATTATCTTGCAGGACCAAGCACTAACCGTCCCTTAGCAATTCCTGACTCGGTCCTTAAATGTTAAAGATATGCTACATTACTGCATATTTTATTTTATTTTATTTACTTTCCTCACTGCTGTTGGGTTTTTGTCTCCTGTTGCTACGCTGAAGATACCATCTGGTACTTTGTGGCCTTCGGACATTTTTCTGGAATGCTTGTCCACTTGGATTAGCTATAGGAACTTTCAGAGCTTGGAGGAAAGATGTCCAGATATTGGTGGCTATTATTTTAGCTGATGTCTCTACAGGAAATTGACTGATTATGCCCTGGATGGACTTCCTGTCCTGTGTGTTTTCCTCATCACTGCTGTTTTCAGTGTGTTGCTCCTGGGTTGGTTGACTAACGATGGGGAATGCTGTGGATGAGAGAAAGATCTGAGATTCCTGAGACTCTTCACTGTCCTTAGCATTGTTAGCATTAGCTTCAGCACTGTTAACTAATCCTCCACTTCTCTGGGTAATGTGCAGGTTAGCGCTTGGATTTGGCGTGATTTTCTCACTGGAGGCGTCTTCATTGCTAACAAGCAAATCACTTGTTGGTGCTGATTCAGAATCGAGTGGTGGGCTCTCTGTGGTGACATGTACTGACTCACGAATCACTTCTGCACTGATTGCTGGGCTATCGGTTGCAGATTCGTTTGAAAATGATTCTTCGTTTTGGTTGTTTTTAGAGATGGTCTCATCTAAAAGGGTAGAATCAGGGTTCTTACCTCCTTTATTGGTTCCACTACTGAATGCAAGAGCCATGATGTGTTCAATTGTGTTTGCTAGTGGTTCATCTTCTTCTGAACTAAATGCGGGTGTGAGATCAACAGGTGACTGACTCTGAGGGTCTTCTTCGTTGTGTGCCTCCTGGATGTTAGGACTGAGCTGAACCAAAGACATGTGGGAAGATGTCTGAATTGCCGGATCAGGGGTTCCCTGGTTTTCTGGCTGGTCCATTGGATTCTGGCTGTCTTGCTCAGAGTCTGTAGTCTCAGCACTCTCCTCACTGCTGAAGCTCCCTGTTGCAGCCATTTTCTTGCCCACAGCATCAGCAGTTTCTGTACCCTCTTCACTGTTGGACACAGCAGGACCAGGACCATTAAAATCATTTGCACCTTTGGAAGGAAGCAGTTCCATTTCTCTGCTGGTTTCGATAGAGCTGGAGTTTGATGGTTCTTCTGAAGGTATGTTTTGTGCAAAATCCATGTTCTCAGAACCTTCAGGAAGTGATACTGGGGTACTTGATGGTGAAATGGACTGTGACTGAGGTTGTTCTTCACTGTATGAATTATCCTGGATGTTTGAAATCTCTGTAGGATGGCTCTCATTTTCATCTACTGAGTATGCAGTGGTTTCTTGCTCTACATCATGTCTTGGATCTTCACTCTCTGTTTTATGATATGGGTCCTGGTTGTCATACCCTGCCTGATAGGGGTCATAACCTGCACCATAGGGGTCGTAACCTGCACCATAGGGGTCATATCCTGCACGATATGGGTCATAACCTTCACCATAGGGGTCATACCCAGCTTGATACGGGTCATATCCTGCACCATAGGGGTCATATCCTGCTTGATAGGGGTCATACCCTGCACCATAGGGGTCATACCCTGCACCATAAGGGTCATACCCTGCAGCATACCCAGGATGGTTCCTGTATAGGTCATAATATCTGGGATCATACTGCCAGTCATTAACATACTCAGGATAAACGTCTGAACCAGAGAATAAAGGTGCTATAAGAGCATCATTCTTCTTCACTATTTCTGTATTTACCATGGACTCTGGATGTGAGTTAAGACTTGGGGACTTGCTCGGTTTTGGATCAGTTACACTGTTCTTATGTTCATCATCTGTCTCCTCCTCTGAGCTGGAGCTGAGTTCTGAAGCTTTCTGAAAAGGTCCTAACATGGATTGTGAAATTGTGGTCAGACCTACTACAGAGGAAATATCTGATCTGGAGTCGGTTCCTTTGCCTTTTGCTTCTGATGAAGTGGTTTCCTGATGGACGAAGGAAGATGCAAGAACTAGTCTGAGACCTGTGAGTTGACCAGAGAGATGTTGGGCAGAAGGTTCTGCACTGTTTGATTGATCAGTATGGACCTTGTTTTCTTGGTGCTCTGACTCATTTGAGTCATCCTGTATGCTGGATGTATCTGAAGCAGCTGTTGTTTCAAAGAACTTTGAATGCTCTGGGTCAGATTCTTCAGAGTCGAGTCTGGTTTCAGACTGGGAACTTGTACTGTGTATCTGATCTTCACCACTCTTATTGTCTCTTGGTTTTGGTGTTTCCTCCTCACTTTTGTCCAACTCTTTATCACTGTTTAGCACCTCATGTCCTGCTGTTGGGTCAAATCCCTCTTTACTCATCTCCTCATCATTATCAGTGTTTTTCTTTTCAGGTCCAGCCCCATTATCCTGCACTCCTTCATAACTAAATCCTCCATTGCTTTCACCAACCTCAGCATCAGACGTTTCTTCACTGTTCACAGAGAAGATAAAGCTCACAACGTCGACGGAAACATTGGTGTTCTCATCCCGTAAACTGACCGTAACAGTGCTCTGGCCTTTCTCATTGGGTTTTCCAAAGCCGGCAGGTGCCTTGATTATGATGTCACTTCCTGAGTTTCCCTTAAACTGAGTGACACGTGAGGTAACCTGACAGAAGACATGAACACTGATTCAAAAAAAAGTTCTGTAATTAGACACATACGTCATATAGACATTTTATATCAATAATTATATAATAATAAAATATAAATAATTATAACAATTTTCTTTCTTTCTTTCTTTCTTTCTTTCTTTCTTTCTTTCTTTCTTTCTTTCTTTCTTTCAAATATGTATAACGTATTGTTTTAAACCGTCAGTTGCAGTAGACATGGTTGGTTGAATTCGGGACATTCATCCTTCCTGAAATGAGCGTAATGTGTCGTTCTCATTCTGTACAACTATAAATATTCTGTCCACTGTGTTCACACATAAAGAGGTGAAGGAACCCAGTGAAAGGCAGACATATAAATAAACAACCTAAAATAGCAGTTGAGTATAAGAGAGAAGGAAGAAAATCCTGTTAAATGATATGTCTGTGTTTCCTGTGAGGAAACATGTACAGAGTGTTGGACCTGCCGCTGTCCTGGCGCCGACCTGCTGCACACGCTGTTAATTTAACAAAAATTGAAAATTCTCCAAATGATATAACTCACCTGCGATTCCTGTGAACTGCTCAACTCATTATTCTGGTGCAGCTAAAACACACCCACACACACACATATTGTTGTTGTTATTATTATTATTATTATTATTATTATTATTATTATTATTATTATTATTAACAGTATTTACCACACATGTAGATTTATAGCTATTACAGACATATGTACAGAATATATAGATTCTGATTTCCACTGCATCAGTAATTTAGATTACAAATCATTCTGTGCCACATTGGACTGATGAGGATCTCAGCACCATTTAAGTTTTTAATTCTAATTCATTTAGATGATTTCCAATTAATATAGAGTCCCAATTTCTGACTATTTAAAACTAAACAATTGCTCAGATGTACAGCTATACAGAGAATAGCTTGAACAAGACTAAACTTATTCAACTTATTCATCAGCGTTAAATAACAGAACATGTAATAAATGTTACAGAAAAGAAAACACACAGCTCCGATGATCAGACCCAGATTAGAAGGAACTATTATCACTAAGTAAATGAAACTCTACAGTAAACAGTCAGAATGTAAGTATATGAATGTGGATGTGAGGAGTTTTCTTACAGGAGCAGCGCAGGTCAGGAGCACGACGGAGAGCAGGAGAACAACTCGCTTCATCTCCAACATCATCTAACAATTCACACACTCGCACACAGTCACTGGCACAAAGATGATAAATCAGATGAATACACACTGAAAACACCACCAGAAATAATCCTCCACATTTATTCTTCTTCAACTTTCCTCAGAATGAACAGGTTCATCATTCAGATGTTCTCTATAATCCATCCATCCATCCTCTGTGTGTGTGTGTGTGTGAGAGAGAGAGAGAGAGAGAGAGAGAGAGAGAGAATGTGTGTGTGTATATATATATCTATTTATACGTGTGTGTGTGTGTGTGTGTGCGTGTGTGTGTGTTGCCTCTCTGCACATATGACATATAGTATAATGTAAAATCTTTTATGTGTGTGTGTTTATCTGCGTGTTGTATATTCTGGGACATTTTGGTCTGCAAATGAGTGGTGACAAAACCCTAACATTGTGTGTGTGTGTGTGTGTGTGTGTGTTTGTGTGTGTGTGTGTGTGTGTGTGTGTGAAGCAGGCCAATTCTGCATCACACAAAATTACAGTACACACTGTCTAAGAATGTCCAGATGTATACATAGACGAGCGTGTGTGTGACAGAGACAGACAGTATGTTCATATGCATGCAGAGTTTCTTTAAGCCCTATTATGCAGTTAATCTGATAAGTCACAGTAGGATTTATCTTCCACTGGTCTTAGGTGTTTTCAAACATCACTTTTAGTCTCATCAGTGCAGAGACTCTTTCCCATGTTTGCTGAGAGGGATTTCATGCAGCTCTACACAGCTTTGTAGTGTGTCCAGGATGTGGTTGTCAGGATTGTGTGTAGATTCATGAAAAAAAATCAAAAATATGTTCATTTCAGTTTCAGACTGTGCACTACATGAAAAATTCTATCAAGGGGGGGCGAATACTTATGCAAGCCACTGTATGTACTTGTGTCAAGGGCCATTAGGCCCGTATAAGGTTGTGTGTGTGTGTGTGTTTCTGGTGGATTTGTGTGTTGTGCAGTGGTGTGTAATTACACATCCTCTACATTCACTTTCCAACTGTAGACATTTTTGTGTCTCGGCTTCAGAGAGACAAGGAAGTGTTCCGAGAGTTCTGTTTTCTGCAGCCATAATTACAGTGAAGGTCAACATCTGAATCTACAATTACACTGCTGGACCTGTGGTTTACACACACACACACACACACGTGCACACAGAGCTCAGCTCTTACACGCCTTTGTTTTTATAGGAGATTTCAGTGGAATTTGTTTTTTTTTATAAATTTTACAGAGTTGAAACTGTTTCAGATTAAAGTGAGAAGCTCTCGCTCTGACACACTGACTGAATGTGAGAGAATATAAATCCAAACTGACAGCTGATGATGTCATAAAGATGGTTCTAAAAACAACCAATCAGCAGCATCGCTTCAAATCACACTCAGCAACAACGTGTCTCAATTCCTTCCCTGTTCATTACTTAATGCACTATTTGGGGTGTGGTTGTATTTCTAGGCAAATTATATTACCCATAATGCACTGTAAATCCATCTTATCAGGGTGTTTTCCCCAGTATTCCCAGTACAGTCTCAGGATCAACCCTAACCAGGATGAAGTGCTTACTGAAGATGAATAAATGATGGAATTATAGATGTATAGATTTCCCTCACTGTCAGGATCCGAGCTCTTCTGTAACTGCTTAGGAAATGATATAATCTGACTTATAGACATTTTAGGTATAAAGTATAAAGTATGATGTCACCGGTCCTGGGTGCTGTCTGAGTGAATACGGGCTTCACCTCACACGTGGCACTCTGAAACGGTAACACTCTCATCACGGTCTCATCGCTCCATCTAGTGGTTCCTCTGAGGTTCTTCAAAACTCTTACTCTGCTATCTAATATCTAGATAATGTGATAATTGATAGATTTCCTCACCGCTGGAGGCAACTCCTCCCTGGCAGCAACTTGTTTGCTGTCACTTCCTGTCTCTCGTTATTCCTCTAATTTGCTCCTGTGTGTTTGTCCAGTCTGATGCTAGCTCTCAAGCGTTCTCTGTTTCTGTTTCAGATGTTAGCATGTCTGATTGAGATTTGCTCAGGGCATTGTTTAGCCCCAACACTATAAATATTCATATGTAATATGATCCATCTGAGATAGACCTCACACAACTGCACATGAACTCACAGGGTCCCTCACAGCACTCTTTCTTTTCCTCAATAATCCCAGTGTTATCCCGGCTCCTTCAGCTGTTTTAGTTCCACGGCATGAAGAATGAAATCACACTTTCATCACTCCACACAGAGCTGGCAGTGAGCTCCTCTGACTGTGGTTACCACAACACACACACACACACACACACACACACACACACACACACACACACACACACTTTAAGCCATGGTGAAGACATCAACAGCAGGTCTCACATGTCATAAGGATTAAAGTTTACAGCTGCTTCACTTTCAGTTCAGGAGTGCTAGAGAGAGAAGAACAAATTAAGGTGATAGCACCAAAGTCCTTGTTCTCCTTTACCAACATTAAGAAAGAGTTCCTCAAAGCTTCTATGGATGTTACTGGTTCTAACTATGTTGTTCTACATAGAAACAATTTCGGAAACATTTTATTCCTAATCCCTGCAGCTGCTGCTATAATCATAAAGTCAACACTCTTAGCACATTATCCACAACATGTTCTAACTGAACATCCTGTAAACACTCAGCACTATGTGTCTTTACTCATCTATACATCCTGTAGTTAATTATCATCTCATTCTCCAGTGTCAGCCTGCAGAGGATAGGTTCCCTTCTGAGTCTGGTTCCTCATGAGGTTTCTACTTCCGGACGTCTCAAGAGGTTTTCCTCACTGTTGTCGTCTCTGGGATCTAAATCTACATCCAGATTTCCTATAAATCACTACACTAATAAAACTGATTGCCGAGCCCTTGAGGGACAAACTGTAGAATGCTACTGGGTTTCTGAGAAACTTTCCAGCTTTAAATGTGTTAATTTTAAAAAGTGTTTTGTTGATTTTATTGCTTGTGTTTCTGCAATAATCTTTCAGCTGATCCACAACTTTACTCCATATAGTGTTTTATTCTGTCAGCATGTATATGGTGTTTCTGTGTGCTCTTAAACACACACTCAGCGTCTGTACAGGCAACTTCAGACGTGTTCCTAAATCATGCATTTATCCTTACACAACACACACGTTCAGAAATTCCTGTCTGCAATGATGTGGTTGTAAATGTCATACCTGGACTCCTGTTCACATTGTTTTGTGTGTGTGTGTGTGTGTGTGTGTGTGTGTGTGTGTGTGTGTGTGTGTGTGTGTGTGTGTGTGTGTGTGTCTGCCCTTTTATAAATAATTTAAAGCAGTAGTATTAGCATATTTCTGTGACATGGCAATGAACACATCCGTTTCTTCACACTTCTCCGCTGATAATTTGGGGTTTTAGCAGAGCTTTTACACTTGGCTGCTCTGACTCAGTGTCTTTGTCTAATCTCTCACGCTGAGGAAACGTCTCCCCCACAGTCAGACAGACATGATGGCTGTCTGTCTCACTGTCCGAGTGTGTGTGTGTGTGTGTGTGTGTGTGTGTGTGTGTGTGTGTGTGGCTGGCTGGAGCGTTTAAAAAGCATCCACTGGCTCTGTCACTCCACAGAAGCCTCAGAGGTACACGGGACTGAAGAGCTGCTCACAGGTAAGACCTCACCTCACCTCTTATAAAATCTCTGCTACTCTTAGTTTTCACTGCAGTGATGGTGTCTGATGTCTAACTGAATCTGATCTGTCTAGTAGTAGTGATGGAGTCTGATCTCTAATGCAATGGAGTCTGTTGTGTACAGTGCAGATTTTCTGAACTGATAGATTAGATTAAATCAGAAATGGCATCTGATGTCTGTGAGTCTTGTGTGTGTAGTGCAGAGTAGTATAGTCAGTGTAGTGTAGTTAGTGTAGTATATTGAGTGTAGTATAGTTAGTGTAGAGTACTGCTGCACAGTACAGAGCTTCAATACTGTTTAATATACTACATTAATACTGGAGTCTGATCTGTGTGTGTGTGTGTGTGTGTGTGTGTGTGTGTGTGTGTGTGTGTGATGTAAAGGACAGTAATAATGGAAAAGCGGGTGTCTTTGCTGCTGCTGTGTGTGTTGAGGATCACTGAAGGTTTTCCTGTGAGTATTAAACTGTTTTATTTACTCGTTCTCCCTAATTCAATTCACAGCATCCTGATCAATATACTATACATATACACACACTACATTATCAGTACACTATACATATACACACACTACATTATCAATACACTATACATATACACACACTACATTATCAATACACTATACATATACACAGACTACACTATCAATATACTATACGTATACACACACTACATTATCAATACACTATACATATACACAGACTACACTATCAATATACTATACATATACACACACTACATTATCAATACACTATACATATACACAGACTACACTATCAATATACTATACATATACACACACTACATTATCAATACACTATACATATACACAGACTACACTATCAATATACTATACGTATACACACACTACATTATCAATACACTATACATATACACAGACTACACTATCAATATACTATACATATACACACACTACATTATCAATACACTATACATATACACAGACTACACTATCAATATACTATACATATACACACACTACATTATCAATACACTATACATATACACAGACTACACTATCAATATACTATACGTATACACACACTACATTATCAATACACTATACATATACACAGACTACACTATCAATATACTATACATATACACACACTACATTATCAATACACTATACATATACACAGACTACACTATCAATATACTATACATATACACACACTACATTATCAATACACTATACATATGCACAGACTACACTATCAATATACTATACATATACACACTGCATTATCAATACACTATACATATACACACTATACATAATACACACTACATTATCAATACACTATACATATACACAGACTACACTATCAATATACTATACGTATACACACACTACATTATCAATACACTATACATATACACAGACTACACTATCAATACACTATACATATACACAGACTACATTATCAATACACTATAATTATACACACACTACATTATCAATACACTATACATATACACACACTACATTATCAATACACTATACATATACACAGACTACATTATCAATACACTATACATATACACACTACATTATCAATACACTATAATTATACACACACTACATTATCAATACACTATACATATACACACACTACATTATCAATACACTATACGTAATACACACTACATTATCAATACACTATACATATACACACTACATTATCAATACACTATAATTATACACACACTACATTATCAATACACTATACATATACACACACTACATTATCAATACACTATACATATACACACACTACATTATCAATACACTATACATATACACAGACTACATTATCAATATACTATACATATACACACACTACATTATCAATACACTATACATATACACACTGCATTATCAATACACTATACATATACACACTACATTATCAATACACTATAATTATACACCCACTACATTATCAATACACTATACATAATACACACACTACATTATCAATATACTATACATATACACACACTACATTATCAATACACTACATATATACATACTACATTATCAATACACTATACATATACACACTACATTATCAATACACTATACGTAATACACACTACATTATCAATACACTACACATATACACACACTACATTATCAATACACTATACATATACACACTACATTATCAATACACTATACATATACACACTACATTATCAATACACTACACATATACACACTACATTATCAATACACTATACATGTACACACTACATAGACACTACACTGTACATGTACACACTACATAAACACTACACTATACATACACACAATACATAAACACTACACTATACATGTACACACTACATAAACACTACACTATACATATACACACTACATAAACACTACACTGTACATACACAAACTACATAAACACTACACTGTACATATACACACTACATAAACACTACACTGTACATACACACATTTCATAAACACTACACTATACATACACACAATACATAAACACTACACTATACATGTACACACTACATAAACACTACACTATACATATACACACTACATAAACACTACACTGTACATATACACATTTCATAAACACTACACTATACATACACACAATACATAAACACTACACTATACATGTACACACAACATAAACACTACACTATACATATACACACTACATAAACACTACACTGTACATACACAAACTACATAAACACTACACTGTACATATACACACTACATAAACACTACACTGTACATATACACATTTCATAAACACTACACTGTACATATACACACTACATAAACACTACACTATACATACACACTTAATTAACACTGTACATTAATACCATTCTGTACATTAACACTACACTGTAAATCTATCACTCTAACAGAAGCATCTTTAATTGTTAGGTCTCCTCACAGCTGAGTTTGGCTCCGTCCCAATCCTCCCCTGGCTATACCCTCCTGGTCCCTGTTAGGGTTTTTAGCTTAAATGGACCACAGGTTGTTCTAGTACCAGTGAATACTGACTGGAGAACACAGAGGAACCAGAACCCACCGGCTCAGTCTGAACAGACACTCACAGAACCTGAGCAGCAACATGTGAGTGTGGTGTTAATGCAGTGCTCAGTGATTCAACTGTGGTGTTTAAATGTTAATGGGTTCTAGGTACTAATGGGTTCTATGTTCCACAGATGACGAATCAGAACTTGTTGGAGAATCAGAATGTGAACAGTCCATTCCTACAGCTACCAACAGTCTCACCTGACACACCCTTACCTGAGAATCCCCTCCCACAGGGACAGGTAACACACAAACACACACCTTATGATTGGTGGTCAGGTATTGATTAATTCTCTCTAACAGCAGTTCTGACTGTAGCACAGGTTTATATTAATGCACTCGCTCTCATACCTTGTCGTTTCCATAGTAACAACTTATTCACAGGATCGTAACTGGCTTCACTGATGATCCATGACATTAACTATAAATGGATATAAAGTGTGACGTGTCCTTCTTTAATAAATAAAAAGTTGTAATCATTAGTAAGTTGCTGTAGTGCGTAAGGAATGCACAATCTTGGACAAGCTGCTACAGTAAAATAATCCGCAGAACTAC